>APFE030295898.1:0-14772 GCA_000404065.3 Pinus taeda
GTTATACTTATTGATATTCTTATTAAAATCGTTCGATTGATATAATTTTTTATTGCTATTAACATTATTATCACAACTACTGGTAGACTGACCATTGTTTAAACTAACCGAACCGAACCTATTGCCATCACCGACCCTATTATCAGCAAGAAAATTACCACAGAACCATGAACCTGGACCGTCGGCATTAGAAGGACCAAACAGTCTACTCCGTGTGGCAACCTGAAGTGGACAATGATCCACTGATGGAGAAGCAGCCCTTCCTCCTCCCTGGACAGTGCCGAAAATCGAACAACCACGCATCGGGTGAAACGGAGACCCCCGGGTCGATTCTTGCAGCACATCCAAATCAAGTGATTCACTACGTTTATGCTGCAACGGTAAACCTGAAGGAGTCGCTAACCGAGGGGAAGATTTCCCGTCTACCGCCAATGCATTCAGAAGAAGCTCCACCGAGCTAGATCGCAGGCTACCATCTGAATGATCAGCAACCTCCATCGATTCCGAGACAGGCCCCCCTCTGCAAACAGAAGGAGAGCAACCCGAGCTGTATGGAGCAGGTTGCCTCAAAGAGGGTGTAGGTCTAGCAGAGCGCTCCTATGAGATCTCCAACGCAGGTACACCGGAATACTCCTCCGAGATCTCTTGACATGCCAACGCTGAGGAGAAAGATCCATTTGAAGGAATGGAAGACACCCATGACCAGTGGGCTGAAACTTGAGAAGCAGAAATGCGGCTCAAGGAAACATCATTCACCGATGCACCTCCTGTAAACTTCTGAGCTAAAATATGAAACTTTGCAGCTTGTTTTTGTCCCCTGATCTCCTCTAAACGCAGCGATTTTAATGCAAAGCATGCATCTATCCTGGCCCACAAAGAGGGGAGATCAAGTTCGATAGTTCCAAGTGCAAACCCAGAAGACCCTGAGAGAAATGGCAGAGTTCTCTTCTGACCCTATTAATTTCAGACCTGAAAAGCGCTAGGCTGGCTTTTACGAACACCCCATGGTTAGCTGGAGTGTGGAGGTGATGGCTGATCTGTGCGAAGACCGGAATAACAGCTGAACCTCTGCATCTTTTCAAAAAAGCTAGATCAGACTTCAACTTCGAGACCTGCAAGCGTACCCGTTCTTGTAGATTCACAAGCTGATGCAATTTACTAAAGCACAGGATAAGAATCTACTTCTACATTTATCGAGCTAAAGCCAATAGACCGATGCAAACAATATGAACAAGAATAAGACAAATCAATGGCACATAACACAATAAGCTTTCCTGGGGAAATTCACTACTCAAAATCTCACCTATTTGCATTGAATTAATGAAAATGAGTGAATATACAAAGCTTGTTCTCACTAGAACAATTCCGCACAAGTATGATAAACTCTCTGCCTCACAAGCCCACTCTAAGCCAACACACAACCAATTTCCACTGCCTGGAAAGCCCCTCTTTCCTTGTGAAATTCCTAGGATGAATAGCCTATATTTAAAGGGAATTCATGCTTCCAAAACTGTGCAATCCTAATTAGGTCCTCTTTCTAATTGCATGCATGATATTTACAACTCAATAAATCATACAACTCATAGTACACTATCTTTGTACTCTAGTCTCAGCTGGGTCTTTCTCAGAACTAAGATGCATGTGTTTCTGATGAGTGAATCTTCAGTTATCTGAAGTAGCACCTGTGGATACACTAGCGCACTAACTGCCTTCTAATCCTCTACTACTTCAACAAATAGTTAGAACTATTTTAATTGACTATAACTCAATAAACTGAGTTATCTAATTACAACTCAATCTAAACTCATACTAGACCCCTAAAATTTAGGGAGAACATATACATGACTTCCAACTCAAAATTATTAAGCCAATTAAGTTAACTAAAGTTAATTAAATATTTACAAGTTTCTACGAGAATAGAATTCGATTTTAGTTCACAGTTTAATTCAAGGAAAAATTAAACTAGAATTTCTTGTTGCCATTTCTCAACACATCCTTCTACTGAAAGGGAATAGAAAAGTGGGCCCTTTAAAGACAAGTAATAATACTGATCTAGAAAATACACACAAGAATATACATATGAATGAATATTTGATCAACCAATGAAATAGAGTTTTGAACAAGGATCCTAGCAGCAAAATCCTTCGCCAAGTAAGTAACAAAATTAAAAACTCCTCTCTTGATGCCACTATTAAGAACAGATTAGTCCCTACTAATGCCATTATCCCTAGAATTTATGGAGTGCCTAAAATCCATAAAACAGGTGTTCCATTAAGACCTATAGTAAACACCATAGGATCTCCCACTTATTGGTTAGCTAAATATCTTGCGAACAAACTTAGACCCTTGTTTGGTAACACTCCCTCTTACATCAAAGATTTTGCTTCCTTCATAGAATGGATCAAAAACCTACAATTTAGTGACAATGACCTAATGGTTAGCTTTGACGTAGTGTCTCTCTACACTATGATTCCGGTGGATGAAGCCTTAGAAGTATTAAAGAAAATCACAGACCTTGAAACGGTGGAACTAATAGGCATTTGCCTTAATTCTTCATACTTCAGTTTCAAGGGAAAAATCTATGAGCAAACACATGGCGTTGCAATGGGCTCTCCACTATCACCATTGATTGCCAATCTTTACATGGAACACTTTGAGCAAATGGCCCTTAGGTCTTTCCCCTTTACCCCTAAAGAATGGAAACGATATGTTGATGACATTTTTGCTAAATGGAGCCATGGTTTGGACAAACTTAAGGAATTTTTATCTTATATAAATAACCTCTCTAAACACATAAAATTCACTATTGAAATTGAAAAAGACAACCAACTCCCCTTCTTAGATGTCCTCCTTACCAAGAAAAATGGCAAGCTAAGCCACCAGGTCTTCAAAAAGCAGACACACACTGACAGATATCTTCATTCCAACTCCCACCACCATTCGAAGCAAAAAGTTGGCATCATCAAAACCCTAGCCACCAGAGCCTCCAGAATCTCTGACCCTGAACATTTAGAGGAAGAACTTAACCATCTCCATGAGGTCTTTGTAAACAACGGCTACCAAAAACACATTATCCAAAAAAAAATTAAAGATTCCATAACCAGTAAACAAAAAAGAAAATCTCTTGAAAACCTTAGAATCTCCTTACCCTATATTAAAGGTACCACAGATAAAATTGCCAAAGTTCTTGCCAAGCATAACATTATGGTTGCATTCACACCCCCTAACACCCTAAAAAACATGCTTGAGTCTGCTAAGGACTTAATAGACCCAAAAAACCACAAAGGAGTATACTCGATTCCCTGTTCTTGCGGTAAAGTTTATATAGGTGAAACAAGGAGATCCTTTGGAATAAGATTAAAAGAACACATTAATGATATTACAAGAAATAGGTCGGAAAAGTCAGGTCTAGTAGAGCACGCATGTTTCTCCTCTCACTACATCTGTATGGAACAAGCAAAATTAGTCCACAAGGAATACCATTATTTAAAAAGAAGGGTGAAAGAGACAATTGAAATTGAGAAATCTTCCAATAACATGAACAGGGATGACGGTCTTAAATTAAGTAGCTCCTCGGAACCCTTATTAAATAAAATGAAAAAGCATTAAATTAATCTAATACTCCCTCTTAGTAATATTTGATAAGTCAAAAAAATTACTTCAATTCAAACTAGTTCATAACAATTATATAACATATCATATAATTATATAATAAAAAAAAGAAAATTAATAGATCTTTAATATAAAATTAATAATTATATAATATAATAAAAAAAATAATAATAAGTATTATTTAAATAAGAATAATAATATAATATAAAATAATAATATAATAACTATAATACACTAAATAGATAATAACTAATATAAGAATAATAGAATAACCTAAAGAATACAGGGATAGTGTTTAAATTGTATTACAATATAAATTAATAATAAAAATAAAATAAAATAAAATAAATAAAAATAAATAAAATAAAAAATAATAAAAAAATAAATAAATAATAAATAATATAATAAAATAAAATTAATAAAATAAGATAATAGGTAATAGAAAATAATAATAAAAAATAAAATTAATTAATATATAATAAATATATAAATGATAAATAAATAATAAATAAAGAAATTAAATAAAATAAAATAAAAATAATAAATATATATATAAATATATATATATAATATATATTATATAGATATATATATAAATTAATAAATAATATATACATTAAATAATAAATTAACACTATAATATAATAAATAACTAACAAATAGCTTTCAATCAGTATAAACAAAATTTATAATCACAACGATAATATTAATCAATATTAATATATATAATATAGTTATTTATTTTATTTTTTTTTTCTGAATAAAGGCTATTTCTATTAAAAAAGAGAAAAAAAAATATTTACAGAGAGGTTAAAACCTCAGAGGAGGCTGAAGCCATCCAACAACTTGAGACCTTGAGAGACATATACCCCTGTAGGAACATTCCCAGGGTGGAGAAAACTCATGAACATGTTTTTCGGCTCCCTTACAGACAATAGCACAAACTGAAGAGGAGACCCCCATTACAAAGGCAGTCCAAAACTGCGGCTTTACGAATAGCCCTGATAACCCGATGCCTAGATACAAAATTGGAACGAAAACCAATGGCTTTCTGAGCCAAGACCTGATGCATAACAGAGAACTATAATGGCTGATAGTGAAATCCAGCCAGGACACGACACAGGATCTGAGTAACATGAACCAGAAACGCATAGCAAAATGAGATAAAGAGCGGAAGGGAAAACCAACAGAATGCGCGAAACCAAGGCAATCAGACATGAGGCGGAGAATCCGGAGCGTCCTTGTCCATCTGGCGAGGAGAGCTCATCCACATGTCTGCCGCATTGTCCCCATATCCCACGTTGCCGCCACTTGGAGAAGCTACCAAAATCCGAATGCCACCAGAGGGATGAATCGGCTCGGTCGAAGGCGAATTGTGCTGAGTAGAATCACCTAACGACATTCTCGCTTCCTGCATATCATCCCCTTTGTAAATTGTTCTAGCCAAGTCTTCCTGAAACTCACTGTCATTTTGGGATTGTGATGGAGAGGTTTGGACTGAGCTACTAGGCCTATCTTCTTCCTCAGCCAAAATAACCATGATGATGGCTGAGATAATTGGTCTGTTAAGTCGACTATGAAATTTGAACCGGGTCGTCTGAAAGGAATTGTGCTGAATGGGACGACCATGAATAGAGGTCGGGGAAGCAGTGGCTAACGGAGTGATGTTCTGGGGGGGAGACTGCGTGCTACCACGCCTACCACTGATGCCTCCACGATGAGGAACACCACGGCGACGCACCATTATCAATAGGCTATGGAAACCGGAGAAGGGGTTTAAGCAAGACCAAATATGGGCGAACCAGGTGAGAAGAAGACTCCAGACAGGCCTTCCAGCTATCAGAGCAGAGCAGGGATGCGGAGGAGAAGGCGGACGGGTATGGAGAGAACCGATGAAAGTGAATACCCAAACCAGGACCTGAGCCATGCTTAAAACACCTTGTGCCAGGTCTCGAACAGGGCGCACATTCATTGTTGAATGCAAAACAGTCCTGTCCCTGCACCTGATAGCCTTCATATCGTTTGCGTTGAGGTCGTGGGAGTCGTGCTCCATTCGCCAGGTGTGAAGCCAGCTGCCGGCGGAGAATTAACTCGCCGTAAATGCGCCTCGAGAGCACCCGCATCCGGGTGATAATATTAATAATATTAATTAAATACTTAAATAAATTAATTAAAATTAACAAAAAAACAATTCAATTTAATTTATTAATTAATAACTATGAATCATTGGGCCGACATTCATACAAAAAGATATCAAATATCTTTCTTAACAACTATTAATAGCTCCATAATTTTCACGACTCTCTCTTCTCAAAATAAAGATCTCTTTTCCTTGATGATGGACTCACCTAGCTAGTCCGAAACGTTGGTTTCATAAATTGTTCACAGGTTTTTCCACTAACATAAAAACCAATGAAATAGTTCACAAGGAAGCAACGATTGTTAAAGGAAATACAACACACCTTCATCAAGATAAGTACTCAATACACCAAAATATTTCAATTTCCTTAGTACATATGAAAACAAAATACATTGCAAACATTCAAAGAATAGTCTTACAATATTCATGACATATGCATGAAAGCATGTTCACTCAACGAGCTTCTGAATTAAGTAAAAGTCAGAGATACATCAAGATGATGAACACTACTTGCTCGAATAGTAGAGCATTAGAGTAGTCATTCACTCCTCCAAAACAATGATCTTCCTCTCCAATTCCTGGTAGGAGGAGCCAAGGAAAAAAATTTTCTTTGCATCAATAATGAGGGTGTATATATAGCAAGTGGGGTGATCATTCACCTCCCTTCTGACTCTTGGACTACCCTCATCATTACTCAAATCCTCTATGACCTTTTGACTTCCTACATGACTTTTCATATTACATGGATGACTCTTGGACTTCCACTTTACATTACATTTCTCCCATACAAAAATTACATAATCCACAATATGATGTGGCACATGATGACTTATGAAATGACATGACATGACACTACTGACATGGAATTTGTGATGACATGGCAATGCCAAGTCACCCTTTGTTGCTAGTTTCTTTGTCTTCTTGAAATAAGGTGCATGTTCTTCTTCTTCCTCCTCCTCATGACTTGAAGATAAGGAGTATTCAATGTGATAGTTATCTTTTTTCTTTTGTTTTAATATTTTGTTCCTTCATATTCTTAATTGATGATCATCTGGTTTATTCATCTCCATAATTGTCTTCTATCATGGTCCCCTTCTCTATCCCCTTCATCAGCATCCTATCATAGCATGAAATAATACCTGTGAATGTAGTCCACTCATGAGAAGATGACATAAATCCGATAAAAGCATAATCTAACATGTTTCATGAAATCCATTATTAGGGATGGAACTGGTTACTAGTTGAGTGACTGACTTAATGATTGCATAATTCCATAGGTCAAGGTCTAGGACTAAGGCATGAGACAGTGCAATGCATAGTTTTGGAGGCCTGGGCAGAGGGACTATGCAGTTGAGTAACTCAAGGGATCAAGTCAGAGGATTGAGGCTTTAGACTACGTAATGTGTAGAGAAGGCTAGCTAGAGGCTAGGATTGCGCAGTTCTGGAGCCCAAGGCCTGGGACTGAGAAGTGAGACTATATATCTCACAGTTCTGAGAGTTAGAGACTGCGCATTGTGTAGTGCCTAGAGGAAATATTTATTTTTGAGAACTGAGACTAAGTAGTGTTCAGATGAGGCTGAGTGGCCCAGTCAGGGAGTTTTCCTAGTTTTGACTAAGTGTGGAATGAGTGAGATGACTTTGAACAAGGACAAGACTTGAGCATGATCAAACACTTAGATCACTTGATGACATAGCATAGGACACTCATAACACATGATCAACGTATGTTCCTTTATGAGACAACATTGCGACAACTCACTCCAAGTATGATAGTACTTAAAACTTTGAGAATGAGTGTGATCCATATTTACATGATAAGAATGACTCATTAAGACAAATATTACCACTTGAAGAAAACCTAAACTACTTTTATACTATGTGTGATGATTTCCATGATAAAATATGACATTTTCTATATGAATAGAAAAGTTCAAATGAAACTTCCGATACGTGAATGATAGTGAAATCGGTACAGGTCAGAGAAAAGATAAAATGAATATGACACTAATTAATGTCAAAATTGAGAAAAATTGACAGTTGAAAACATGAAAATGACACTCGTGAAAGCGAAGGTGCGCAACAGTGCCAGTTTGAAAAACTCACTGAAATAGAAGTACAAACACATCCAAAAGTGAGAGATTGTCAATGAAAGTGTGAATTGACTATCAACATGGTTTAAAAATTGCACGGGCACTATCTTGATGGATTGTGCTAGGCCAATTTAAGGTTTTGTGAAAGAATGAACTCATGAATTCATTATAGACTGAGCATGTGTGAGAAGATGACACTTACAACCCAAGAAGGGAGCTCAAAGACTTAACATAATATCAACCGACCAAGAAGTGACTACGAAATGAATGATAGAAAGATCCACAATAGGCTCGAAAATTTAAGTATAGGAAATTTGTGGAGGGTGTTTATTCTAGTCGCAACACCTTGCGACACACAGGTGGAACTCCAACTTCTCTGCCTTAGTAAATTCTTTATGCAAGATATAGTTGTTTAGGGAGTATTGATTCACCATTCATATCACTATAGCTTCCCCACTTACTCCATATGTAAACATAGCCTACTTCATTCCTTCTTAGTTCAACAAAAACATATGACTAACGATATTACAATGTTTCAAGATAGGAGGAGGGTAATGTAGCATGCAAGCTTTAGATTTTTAGAGTATAGATTTTCATCTCTGGTGTTGATTTGCTACTAGTAGGCTTGGATAGTATGCTATTAGAGCCACTTTAGGAACACAAACATCTCTCCATGTCTATTGAGTCTAGATAGTAGCCTAACAAAATTTCTTGCTTCACCTCCCTGCTGAGGAGACCTTTCTCTTCTTTCACCCTTTATTTATTTATTTTATATAGGACTATGCATCAAAACTTATTCATTTCATGGGTAGAAGAGGGATCCCAACTTATTGATAGAACAAGAGGTTTTTCCTTCATAGAAGCATGTGTAATACCTATGATATTGGTTTTCTCATTCAGATTTTCCCCTTGTCCTTCTCTACTTTATTGGATCAGCATGGAAAATACTGAAACAAAAAGAACCGATAATAGGCATGAGGTTTATAGAATAGACACAGGTATCATGGTTTGACACATATCTTTCCTCACGCAAGGATCATATTTTCCATTAGAACATCATCGAACAAAGGATACCTAAGACCGAGAAGAAGGACTGAAGTTTAGCTAAATGTTGCACTGCCACAAAGCGTTGGTCTATTTTTACACATTGTCTTTCGAGCCAAAGGGAACACCCTTCATGCAAAATATTATTAAACAAAACACGAAAGAAGAGACATGACACAACAAAAACCAAAATCAAAAGGATGAAGCAAATGGGTTGTAATTGAAAGAGGATGCAAGATGAAAGTTAGAACACAAATGAAGACTACGAAAGGTGAGGGAAAAATGCATATGTAAGGGAAACTAATATGTAGCTATATATACTCCTAACCTAACCAGCTAGAAGGTCAGGGTCACGTATAATGAAATTTCCAATGTAGCCACTGTAGCTACTCCCAACCTGCATACACAAATATGTGATCGATTAAATATGATATAATGTAATGTGGAATGGAAAAGATAATACCTTGAATAATTTTCACAACGAATTGAAGGTCTCTCCTATTAGCAAACTACGTCTTCCCAACTTGCGATCTTGCCTTTTCGATGAAAATTATAATAAGACAAACCTTGAAAGCTTCTTCTCAATGCACCCTCATCTCTTCCATAATTCTTATAAATCATGAGAAAATATTGAAACTTGTAGTTAGAAAAATGGTTTGCTAAGTAAGATTCTTCCAAAAAATCATAGATGGGATTGTGAAATTCAAAACAATCTTGAAAAGATGAATTTTCAATTACAAGCACAGGGTCAGGATGACAATCTTGTGAGGGAAAATGTATATGAGGACCTAATGTAGCAATTAACAACTGTAGAAGTGCTTCAACTGCTTGACAAGTACACAGATACTGAGATGTTGAACCTTAAAGATCAAAGGATGTAAAACAACTGTCATTAGATGTACTGATGGAAAAATGGTCAGTTGAACGATATTCATCGGATCCATAATCATGATCAGATGGGCTAATTAAAGCATCATATTCCCAGTTAGTAGTTAAAAAATATAAATAATTTTGAACAGTTTCGCAAATGCTCTACATAATAGAATCATCTTCCTCGCATGATGAATGTAAAAAACCATTTTATTGTAACTCGTTACAAGTTGTACAAGCATCGTAATCATCAAAATAATTGAAAAGGAATGCTACTATAGAAAATATATGAAAATATTTAGCATGCAACAGATGAAGAAGAGGAACTTGATTCAATGAATAACTCAAGCACTGACTAACACTCAAGAGGATTCACAGTGTCATCAACACATTCACAACAGAGAATAAGAGTTGATTATCCACCATAACACCAAACAAATATCAATTATTCAACCAAACGTAATCTTTAAATTGACATACTTTGCAATTTTGCGCATTCACGAAAGGTATACACTACAAACTTGAATTTTACGTAAGATATTTGCATGGGGATGAATTCACCATAATAGTAGGTTCAAAAGCCCGATCTGAAGAAATAAGAAAATTGTAAGGAGAAATCCCAAAATCCATCAAGAATATGTTTTCATCCAAAGAAACAATATGAATGAGAGAGTTATGTGAGAAAATCCAAAGCTGACATGGTTTAGGAATTTTACCAAGATCACGAGAACCAACTATAACCATCAATGAAAGTTGAAGTGTGTTGACTTCCTGGCAAGTTCCAGAACTTTGAAAAGATAGATAAGAAAATTTTATAAACTAAGTCATATCACAAATTTCATGTGGAAAGATGTTATCGGTTGAGTTAACAATATCACCATTATCTAGATGGAAACAATCTACATCACTAGTTTGATCATATTTTTCAACTTCAACAAATAGATTACTCATGGAATAATATTCCTATGATTGAGATTTTGAGGATGTATGAATTGGAAAAATCTTGTGATCATTTTTATTCAAAGATTTTCCCCCATACAAAACAAGATATGATAAGGGATGGAATGGGTACTCTACAATTTCATCACTTTCTTCTTCATCATGGATATTCTCACTATCCTCTGTCATTTGAAGATTCAACTCATGAGATAAAAAACTTGAAGAGCATGGAGATTATCCATCGCAAGTTGATGCATTGTAAATAATAGAGCACAAGTGATACGGAGGTGAAGAAGAACAAGTTCTAATACGTAAATATTACTTTACTGAAACATATTTATGATCTGCATCTTTTGAAACAAAATATTCTTGGGAAACTAAAAGATCAGTTGGTGTAATTGGGTATTCGTTATCATATCTATCAATGAAGTCATCCCCATAAGAATTACTATTTCCTGAGACGTGGGGTTGATAAGGTAAATTGATCACATTTGATTGACTACCAAGATGACCAGATTCAATATTAGCCAAGAATGAGGAAAAACCATCTTCACATGGAGGATTTTGAAAAAGAGGAAAGGTTGAAATAATATTCACCTTCCTTCTCATCTAATTGTGAAATGTAACTACCTTCCATTTGTTCACTGCCTAGATTAGGAAGAGATTGATTAGGCAAATTGAGGGAGAAGGGGTTATGAGAAAGAGATCATAGAGGATTACAGGTATCTACATCAGATTCAATATTTAAATTATGAGTAATAGTATCATCTTGAGGAATGGAGAAATTATTATTCACCATAAGCTTCATGAACCATTCTAGGATTTCCTCCATGGGATCTAAATCATGAAAAGTGGAAGCAGGATGAGAATATGGATTAGGAATTTGATTGTCATATTCCCAACTTTATTATCATCGCAAGGGGGAACCCACATCAAAACCAAAAAAGGATGAGGACAACGAACAAAAGTAATAGTGGTTTCCTGATCTAAAATTAGAGGTGTCTCATGTTTCAAGGGTTCACAAAGTAGAAACATTGAGGGGTTCAAATTCACCAATAAAAGAGATATGAACCAAACACTCAAAATTTTTCTTGAAGAAACCCCAATTCATATCTTCTTTGGGAAACTCATAACATAAGTGAAGGAATCTATTAGAAAATTCATCATTTGATTCATTAGGTTCCATTCTAAGCTGATTGATTCCTTTATAAACATCTTGGTAATCATACCTATCAAAGGTTTGATGAAGTTCCTTGAGGTAATGATAAAAAGAATGGATGGAAGCATATGGTAAGGTATAGGACCAAGGATTAAAACGAACTTCAAGGGCGAGGAGAAAAGTCACAAAAGACAAATCTTCATCATTGACTTCATAATATTCACAAAATTTAAGAAAATCAGAAATGTGCTTAGCTATGGATGTTCCATCCTCACCATTAAACGTAAATTGAGACATGTCATAAGGAGGGTCATCAGGGATTGAATGTTCGCCGGGGGATAGGTTAGAAAAACACCTTGATATTATCATTTGAGGATGATCCATTTCAGATAAGAAGTTCAAAATAGACTCAACGAGGACAACTTGTCATCTGACCCTCCTTCTAGTATCATTTTGTTGACGGTGCTGGAAATATGTCAACTAAGGGGGTCTCCCTGATGTGAACTCCCAATTAGACCTCACACCATTTGGAGTAGGAGTCCCATTTGGAGTATCAACCTAACTTCCATGTATCCTTGTAGATTTTCCTTGGCTACAAAGTTCAGCAAAAGAGAATAATACACATATATTTCCATATCGACAAGTGAGTATGCCTTGTGAAATGTTTAGCTATAGAAAGTATCCAGGTCCTTCCACTGAAAGTGAAGAGAATAGTGGGCCCTTTAAAGACAAGTAAGAGTACTAATCTAGAAAAGTAACACAAACATATAGATATGATTGAATCGTTGATCAACCAACAAATTAGTTCATAAGGGAGCAACAATTATTAAAGCAAATACAACACACTTTCAAAAAGATAAGTACCAAAGCCATCGAAATAGTTGAATTTATTTAGTACAAATAAAAAAAACATACATCACAAACATTCAAATAATATTATCAGAATATTCATGACATATGCATGAAATTTTTCTAGCTCAACAAGCTTTTGAATTAAGTAAAAGTTCCAAGATAGTGAACACCACTATCCCCAATAATGGAGCATTAGAGCATTTACTCGCTCCTCCAAAAAAACTATGTTTCTCTCTTGATCAAAATTGGATCATTATATTATTTTTCATCCATATCAGTTCATTTGGAGCGGAAAAATTGGAGGAATCAGCTCACAAGACTGTTTTTAACGGTGGGACCCAGTTTGGCGAAACGAGGTCTGAAACCTTCCGGGAGCATTTTGAGGCATCAAATGACATTTTTTGGGGGTAGAAATTTTCCTCTTTAGTGCCACACATTTAAATGTTATTACACACATAGAGACCTTTCCAAAGGTGCAAGAAGCGTGTCAATCGGAGTCTGTGTGCAAAAGTTGTGCCACTCAGAAGTTGACCTTCCTATTTTTATGCCTATAGTTCAAGAGGATATCTCGTCAACCCCAATTAGTCACGGAAAATGGGTTAGCCATGTGTTTATGATGTAAAATACTTTATAAGAGTCTATTTTTTAACTCTAGTTAATATTTTATGTTGTCAAACGTAACTAGTAGTAGGATATCAAGTTGTGTTATAACGGGCCACTGGGAGGAAGAGTCATTTCATTCTTTAGAGGGAATTTTGTTCCATAATTGAGCAAATATAGGAAGGAGAGATAGGAGGTAGAGAATGCAGAGAGGATATGTGCACTATAGTAGCCTATGGGCCATAGACATTACTTCTTTGTATCTATAGCCATATTTCCAGACAGAGAAAGAGAACGAAGCCACCTCACCTTCGAACTGGGTATTCTCCCGAAATGGTTTTCCAGAGAGCATATCGTGTGTATTATGTGTTTGTGAGATTGTTTTTTTTTTCTCTACTTTTCTAATCGATTCAATTTTAGATGCATGCACTAATTAAAGTAAAATATACAGACCTAGAAATTAATTAAAATTGTAATAATGTAGAATCTTAGATTTTTAAATATAATATTATCAGATCTGTTGTAATGAACTGTCCAGTTGAATATAAATGGAATTTTACGGATCATTTTGTATCATAGTTAGTTTCTTTAGCTATTTTGTGGAGATTGCATGGATCTATAACAGTAGGGCCTAAAATCATAAAACCCTAATCATGGGTGACGAATCTATAAACGAACCTCGTGATCCTGTAGAGGTGGGGTTTTCACAGCTCGAACAACAAGTCATGAATATAAACCGAAATGCAATCCTCCTCATGGTGGAACTAAGCAATAATCTATGGATATTTAGAGAATATGGGTGCTCAAATGCATAGGATAAATCAGAAGGGGGATTGGGAGATCAAGAAGGTGCAGAGAACCAACCTAAGAAAGAAGCCGGAAAATATCAACCGATTTCGAGTGTCATGAATAAATGCTTGTTTAAAGTGGAGGAAAATGTTGATATCAAGCCATACCATGGAAATATTGATGCTCTAAAGCTGAACCATTGGTTGTAGCAACTGGAAGATTATTTCAGTGTCCATCAGATCGAGGAAGGGTAGAAGATCTCATTTGCACAATGGAAATCAGAAGTGTTTCCAAGAAAACTATTGTCTTTTCGATCGACTAGCCCTCTAGGATTGGCAGCTGGCCTAGAAACAAACAATCAAAGCCATTTAGGATTTCCTCTATGTATGATAGATAAGAGAGAGGCAAAGGAACCAACCTGGATCTTTCGCTTAACTCCTTGCTTGATCTATCTCCCCCTTGACAGAGCTTGCAACTCCTATCCTACTTATCTCGCTTAGAGAATACATGTAGAAACAAAGTAACAAAACACCATCAAAGCATCTTGATCTATTACACCATAAGCATTACAGAATCAGAAATACAATGAACATACAATGGCATTCACAAATAACAACATTCACAAATACACAATTGTATGGAGGAAAACTCAAAGAACTTTATTAAATATGAAGGGA
>APFE030295898.1:29485-56651 GCA_000404065.3 Pinus taeda
GATGGTCTCCATTGTTGTTGTGGGTAACTTTGGTGCTGCCATGGAATGGGTACCATTCCGATGAATTCTGAGCATACATCTGATCATGTGCAGGGAAATTGTAAATTTCGGATTTGGAAACATACCTTGAGGTGGAGGTCTTGGCTGCCATGGTCTCTTTGCGCCCATAAAATAGACATTCTCCATATATGTATTGGCTGCCACATTACAATTCTGCAAAACCTTAACTTTAGAGCAATGAAATATATCATGATTTTCAGTACAAAAGGCACAAACTTGAATATTCTCTAATGGATAATCTTTTAAGGCATGCTTCTTCCAGCATTTCGGACAAAAGATAGCCATCATTTGATCTTCCTCTTCTTGTCTTTTCTTAGCTTTAAGAGTGTCAATTTGGGTCCCTAATGTACTCAACAGATCTGTTTTGAATTCCTCTAATATGTTTCCTATTTCAGCTCGTGTGACACTAGCTGAAGCAGATTTTGTGGCTTTGGATGATATGGTTCTTTTCCCAATTTTTGCTTTGTTCCTAGAATACTTTTCACATAGATCAGCAATTTCTTCGAAAGGTAAGGTGGAGATATCACCTTTGCCCATCAAATTAAGATCATCTAAGTATTCCTATCGAATGCCCTTCAAAAATATTATTCTAATGAGATCAAGAGTCATGGATCGATGTTCTGATTTTTGTAAATTTTAAGCAAATCATTCCAAATACTCGTCTAGGCTCTCATCCTCTTGTTGATTCATCCTAAAGATATCATCTTTAGAATCCTTTGATGTACAATAAGGTTGGTATTTCCTTAGAAATATTCTTTGCATGCCATCCCAATCAGTGATGGCATGCTCACCAAGTCCCATGAACCATCTTAGTGCTGATGCCTTTAATGTTGCTGGGAAGAGTCTAAGCCTATGGGCATCATTTGTGTAACCATATGTTCGACATACAATGTCAAACTCAAACAAGAATGAATCTGGGTCTTCTGAAGCCATGCCATAAAAGTTTGGTAACACAGAAGGAGGTATGTTTTTCATTTTTATTTCTTCATCAGGGTTGTCTTCTGGTTCGTGGATAGGAAATTTAAAAGTTGATTCTTCTTCCTCTCCTTGATCGTGTTGTTGTTTAGGAGTGGGTCTTCTTGCTGATCCTCCTCCTTCCTCAGCCATTTTTATAGATTCCTCTGGTGATTTGATTGTTTGTTCGATATCACTTGTTCCAAAGAGTTGTTCTAGAGATTCTTGAGTTATTTTTCTACTTTCTCTCTTTGCAAAATATTCAGGGAGATGTTTCTTTTGAGATTCGTATGCGATAAGATTTGTCTCTCAATAAGTGTAAGTCTTTGGCCTGATTTGTGTTTATCCTCTAATCTTTGTATGATGGTTTCCTCAGCTGGTGTTGTGTGTTCAGTTTTTCCCAAAGAGTCTGCTCCTGATGATAGGTTAGTTTTGGGATGGGGGGTTTTTGTGAATCTGCCTCTACTATCTCTAGATCTAGGCATAAGAAAACATGATTTCTAAAGTGAAAGTCAAATCTATGTTGTGTTTTTGGTTTGTTTTTGTTGATTTAATTTTTTTTTTTCTATTTTGATTTTTGTTTTTCGAAATCCTCTAACTATGCCTCCCTGGCAACGATGCCAAAATGTAGTGGCCAATCTAGGGTGCTAGATTAGACTAGATTTATTATCGACCTGGGTAAGTAAACTTCGAGGCGTGTGCCTAAAATCTATAGACATAAAGGATTCCTAACTAAGTGTTTGTTGTGATAGGCGACAGTACTTGTTTATAGAAGGTTGAGGTATGTTTCCCCTCACCTTAACACTCAGATTACCTAGATTATCTAACTGTCCCAAGGATACAAAGTATAGCTAGACTGAGATTTTAGTCCCCTTACAAGGATGTTGTGCACAAAAATCTGTCTAGTTAATATTGAAGCACTCATAAAGAAATAAAAAACACACCGAACTTTAAATACATAAACAAACGGAGTCTACGGAAATGCTTTAAAACATAACGCTGGATCAAATCTCTTACAAGACCTGGTTCAATGATCTAACGATGATATCTTTAAGCAATCACCATAAATACTATTTGTGAGAAATCGTAATCGAATTGACAAAATCATGAGCATGGAAATAACATCAACAGTATGCATTCTATGTAAATTCAAGAACTATGGAAATGACATTAAACGATATGCATTCTATGTAAATTCAAAAGCTATGGAAACGAAAGGAACAGTATACCAATCCACGCAGGGCCCATCCACATTTCAATGGTACACTGGAATGAACTCAATCAATCGACAATATTAACACAAAGACAATGCTGGAGCGAAATCGTAATTATTCAAACACTGAGGATTTCAATCACATATATGAATTCGGTTCTCCAAAACAATACACAGATATAATCGTAACTTGTTATGAAAACAAAAATGATACAGAGTCTTTATCTGCCTTCCTATATTGAATCGAATGCACATTCATTGAAGCAGATGTTTCTGCTTTTACAGTGGATTGATTTGTGGTCATTCTAATATGGACCGATTTCCAAAAAGACAAAACGAAACCGGTTTAGAAACCATGGCTTTTACTTCCTTTGTAACCAAAAGGCTGGGGTTTGACCCAGCGTTGACCGCATAAGTAGGAGCTTTTGATCTGCTGTAAAATCGATTTTTCTCCATGCATGTACATTCAAGAGCTCATTCCTATCCACTACTTTGGCTTGCCTGTCATGCCACGTGTCAGATGATAAACCATTTACAGGATGTGATGTCTTCCTGTAACCTTTTTGTTGAAAATTCCTAATTTCTAACATAAAAATTCATAAATTAACTTTAATGCAAACTAACAACTATAATTCTATTAACTAATCAATTTTGATGAATGTAAAGGGGTCTATGGAGGGAAAATATAGACAATTGATGATGTTTTTAGAAGGAAAAGAGGGTAATGGAATGGTACCAACATCTAGCGACAATGAAACTCGTTCTTGTCTGGGTGGACAAGTTTGTCGCTATTGTTTTAACGAGTTTAACGACAAGAGTAACTCAGTCCTTTTCATGCTTAGAGATTTTGAAAAGGGACGAAAATGAATCTCCAGTAGTTCTTTTTCGTAGAATAATCCCTTAAGTCCGAAAAAGGATAAAATAATACGAAAGGGATGACTTTTCAATCACTTTTAACAAGCCAAAACGACAAGCTCTCAAAATGTTTCATGAGATAATCCCTCGGGTTCGAGAAATATTAGAAATACAGGAGGGATGGCACTTCCAATTACTTTAACGAGCTGGAAAGGCTAATTTCTCAACAATCTTTTCATATTTAATGAGTCTGAAAAGAGTTTAAAGGAGACTCATTTTTCAGGAACGAGTAGCATTTAGGGTAGCAACTGGTTCCGAGTAAGCTTGGAATTTCTCAAAACATGCTGATGTGAAGAGGTTGGCTAACAGGACCACTCATCGCAGCTATTCCTCAAAAGGGTAAACAATCAAGTGGAAGTGTATGATCAGGCAAAAGGTTGGAGGTGATGGTAGGAACACAACCAAGGCTCAAAAGGCTGATAGCATGGCAATCACAATGGTTATTTACCGAAGGTGGGTTTATTTTTTAGCGAGCTTGAACTGTGGGGAACTATGCTCAATGGTAGGTTTATTTTTTAACGAGCTTGAACCATACGACAACATATTCTCAGATGGTGGTCAAAAATGTGCACATCATATTCTATCGGTCGTTCAACCTGCTCCATCACTCCATCAAACTGATTATAAATACATATATACATATGAACAATGAAATAAAACTAGCATTTTACTTGAAGTACATGAATAATAATCATAAAAAGTAGTTTTACCTTTCATTTTCATCATTCTATTTCAAATTTGGGATTTTTGGAGATTTGGAGTGGTTTTCCCCCTCAAATTTCATTAGTTGATTAACTCATCTTTTGTCTGTGTTTCAGATATTTGTTGGATCAAGATGGTCGTCACATGGCGTGAACGCGAACATGAAGAAGAGGACATGATTGCCTTACACGACTAGGGCACAATTACTACATTACCAAACTGTGGCTTGCTAAAGTTCTTTCGCATATCCAGCATGAGGCAACAAATCAGTTTGTTGCAGTATTTTCTCGATGCTTGGGATCTGATCGACCAGGTATTCTAGATCAGAGGCAAATCTATTCCATTGACAGTCGAGGACATTTAATTTTTGATGGGGTTGTCAAGGCGTGGTGCCCCACTTTGACTTTCAGGATTCGCTTGTGGGGGTGAATCCATGAAAGATTACATTCGTCAGTTCTGCAGAGATGGATCTCAGCCCAGCTGAGATGGCAAGATCAATATCCGAGATGTCACTGATCGGCCCCTGAGTATCATTTTATTTACCTTTTCTAGATTGGCTGGTAGCGTGACTTTGCATTTGGCAAACAGATCTTACATGCAGTACACCCTGGAATGCCTAGAACCAAAGGTGTTCAATTGGTGCAAGGCGGTACTTCTTGTCATAAAAGAACAACTCTCCAAAGTAAAGAATGGAAGGACCAAGAATTTTGGCTATGTTTCCATATTGACTGCTTTTTCCTTGGAGAGGATTCCACTGATGCATCCTCAGTACATTTCACGAGGATTACCAGCACCAGAGGAACCACGGATGTAGAGATGGGTTGATCTTATGGCTAGACATGCTGGTCGGTCACAAATTTCCTTCTCTGATGCCTTTTTCGAGTGGTTTGACTGTCAGGAGATGGTCTTTGCGGAGTATCCATACGTCGGAATGGATTTCTGAGGTGACCCGGATTTGATGCTACCAACTGGCAAGTAGTGGAGTGCTATAGGTAAAATGATTCGACCACATATTTTTTTATCACTTTTATAATGTTTTTGTGTTTTAAAATGTTACCAAGACTAATCAAACTTATATGTGTGTGCAGATATTGGACTAGTGTGACTAGTGGCGCGCTTGTGGGCTACAGATGATGTTCCAGTAGGAGAGGCTGTAGGGAGGGCCGTCCTTCAGGATCTAAACATATTGGAGACCCTTGCAGTGGTGTAGGATCAGATTGAAGGTCTCACTCTCGGTATTTAGGATGTCAGGACCGATGAGTTACCTTTGAGGTTATAATGCCATACTACTGGCGTACCAAGTCGTTGGACTTGGCTCCTTTGTATGATCGCACAGGCGGTGACATGTTATCACCAGCATCATTAGTCTGGGATGCTTCCTTGCATTCATTTTTTAGTTTCTTGGTCATGTGACCGATTTTGTCTTGGACACAAAACATCTTGTAAAACTATAAATAGTTATATATTTTTTATTTTTGGAGTTTTATTTTGGTTAAGTTATGGAATCCTGATGCAAATGTTAATGTAAAATGATTTCTTTACAAATGCTGCAAATGTCTATATAACACATAGTTTGCTAATAAATCAGTCAATGTGTTTAATTTTCTGGAAATGTGTTGATATTGAATGAAATCAAACTGTCTTTTGGTAATCCTGACTCTTAGGAACATGCAATAAATAGTTAGGTTCCAAATGGAATAAGTGCCAGTAAGCTGCAGAATGATGAGCTGTGAATCTAGCCTGACAACGAGTCGGCATATGCCATGCGAAATGGCATTAGAGAGAAGTTCGATCAACGCGCTATACTCAGCGATGTTGTTCGTTGATCGACCAATACATATTCCCCTAAAACTCACTAATTCACCATTTGGAGTGAAAATGGCCCAGGCTATAGAGGACAGGTTCCATGTACCATGACTAGCTTCATCGGCATACCCAACAAATGGTTCAAAAAATTCTGACATCTGCAACAAAAGCGAAGCGGATTACCTAACCAAAATGACAACTCTAAAAGAAAACAAAAATGCAACAAAAGCATCTATACAATAAGTGCACTACACTTAATCACGCATAGTAACATTTAAGATACAACCAGTTACGGGGCTGTGATAGAGGCATCCCATCATAATCGACCAGCTCGTAGGCTTCTTTTATCAATACTCTTTTAACAATGTAGGGGCCCATCCATAATGGTTCGAACTTACCTGCTCCCAATTTGTCAGAGTCCTGATCATAGAGTAAGACTAGGTCCCCTTCTGAGAAGATGCGAGGCTTGACATTTTTGTCATATTGCGCCTTGACAAGTTTCTTATGTGCTTCATTAGCCAACGCGACATCATGATGGGTTTCATCTAGGTGGATTAGTTCCAAGAAACGAGCCTCTTCTTCAGAAGTTTCGGGAAGAAGATCAATTGCAAGCTTGAGGGACGAGATTTCACACTGAATTGGTAAGACAACTTCCAGACCATACACCAACTGAAGGGGCATAAATCTGGTCGCATTTCTCACCGAAGTCCAATATGCCCACAGAGCTGAGTACAGGATTAAATGCCAATTCCGTTTGTGGACTCCAATCATTCTCTGCAGCATGAACTTAAGGATTTTGTTGATTGCCTCAACTTGTCCGTTAGCTTGTGGATAATACGGAGTAGAAGTATCGTGGGATAGTCCTAATTTGGCAGTCAATTCAACCATCATGAGATTGCGAAAATGCGATCCATGATCTGTGACTATAGCCTGTGGAACACCAAATATAGAAACTACATGATTAAAAAAGAAAAGAGCAGCCGTTTCGCCGTTGTTGTTTAATGTAGGCATCGGCTCGCCCCATTTTGTGAAATAGTCGACAGCGACTATAATATACCCATGCCCCCCGGCCGAGGTGGGGTTACATGTCATAAAATCAATGCCCAATTTAGCGAATGGCCCAACAACAACTATTGGTTGTAGTGGTGCAGGAGGTAATCTGGTTTTGCAATCAAAAATCTGACAAGCATGGCAACTTTTGACTGCAGTTAGGCAATCTCTGAATATGGTGGGCTAGAAGTAACTAGATAGATTCCCTCCACAAGCACCTGAATGACAATCATTCAAAACTTTTTCGGCCTCCTCATGTGTGATGCACCTTCACAGAACTGTATCGATACCACAAGGGTAAAGCGTATCGCCAATGATCTGGTAGTCTTTGGCTTGGTATTGAGAACGTTGTTGTTCAGAGCGAGAGGTGTTAGGCCTAAAAGTTTGGGTTTGGAGATAGACCAGTATATCTACGTACCATGGGTCGCTTGATGATATTAGAAACAGAGTCTCATCCACGATTCATGCTTTAGATGTTAAATCATTGCATGATGATGGAAGGTCACAAAGTAACTCTGTGAAGACGAGAGACTTCTTTGATTTGAATTTAGGGAATTCCAGATCAAACTCTTGAAAAATGGCTATCCATTTGGAATATTTGCCCCCTAGTAATTGACGCGACAAAATGTGGGTCATAGGGTTGCAATCTGACACAATGGTAGTCTTGCGAAAGAGAACATAGTGTCAAAATCTCTATACTACTTGAACGACTGCTAAAGCCAGATTTTCAACATAAGAGTACTTGCTTTCTGTATCATTAAGGTTGCGACTTAAATAATAAATAGGATGTTCTATTCCATTATCTTTATGTACTAAAACTATTGTGATGGTTGTATCTGCAGCGGTGAGATACAGGTTAAAGTCTTTTTGATAGTCAGGAGCGTACATTAATGATGCTTTTATCAAGGAATATTTTAAAGCATCAAAGGAAGCTTGCACAACCTGATCCCAGTGGAAGGGTACTTCTTTTTTCAAAATATGCGTATACCCTTTAGCAAGTTCAGCATAATGTGGAATGAACCTCCTCAGAAAGTTAGCTTTCCCTTGGAGTTTCTGAATCTAAAGCAAATTTGAAGGTGGAGGCATGTCAATGATTGCCTGAACCTTAAATGGGTCGAGTCAAATTCCATCCTTAGAAACTACGAAACCAAGTAATCGACCAGAACCAACACAAAACACGCACTTGTGTGGATTGAGTCGTATTGTGTAGTGTAGACAATCTAGAAATATGGCTCTCAAATGATGCAGATGATCGGTATGCTTTCGCGAATGAGTTGGTAGATCGTCAAGATATGGTTGAACGATGTGTTTGATGTCATGGAAGGCGTAGTTCATTGCCCTCTGAAAATTTTCCCCTGCATTCTTCCAACTGAAAGGTAATTTACGATACGCGAATGTGCCCCACGGACATATAAATGTAGTCTTTGACTGATCCTGTGGGCGGATATTGATTTGATTGTATCCAGAAAATCCATCCATGAATGAAAAGATTTTGCATCCAGCACATTCATCAATTATCTGGTCGATGAAGGGAATAGGGTAGTTGACCTTTGTCACACTTGGTTTACATTCCTATAATCGATGCACACTAATTGTTCCTTGTTTTTTCATTACAGGAACAATATTCGATACCCAATCAGTGAGAGGAACAGGGTAAATGAAACTAGCATGCAAAAGTTTTTGAACTTCCGCCTTAATGGCAGTGGCTTTCTTCAGATGGACCTGTTGAAGCCTTTGTCGTATTTCTTTGACGATTCTCGAGACAATGCCTGACATTTCTTCATATGACCATGCAAAGACATCTCTGAATTCGCGAAAGAGATTGCAGTAAATCTCCAGTTCTGAAGGAGAACAAGATTTTCCAACATGAATATTCTCTATGACATTAGGTTTGGTCGAAATATTAATGGCAAAAGTTTCTTCAATATTGGACAGATTTCGCTTAGAATCCACTGTATTTATAGTATTTGATAGAAAATCAAAAACTGAAGGATGATTAAGGTTGCTTGAGTAGTCTTTATTGTTATCTTGAAGGTGGGAACAATGGTGTTAATCTTCCCACGGCGTCTCTCCTATCATCATTGACTGAATGATTCCTTCGTCTGTAGAATGTATACGAGACCAAGGATCGGAAGAAGTACCATACTCTAGAGACCTATCTATCCAAACACTCGTTGAGTGTTGATTTTGGTTTGCCGCCCAGGCCCAGAAAATTGATTGCTACAAAGATTCTATGGGGCTTGGGGGAAACACCTCATAGTGATCCACACTATCAAAATTGTCAGAGGTCTTCTTTATCTTAGAGGGTGTAGAAGATATCATATGACAGGCTTCCACTATGGCCACTTCCGGAGGTCAGGTTGGAGGTGGGAGTGAAAAAGTACCCATTAAGGAAGGGTCTTTTAGGAGACCTACTCCGACATTTTGAAGTGATTGAGAACTTCCATGGATCAATGGAATGCTTCTAGTAGCTTGTGAACTGTTAGGAAAAAAGGTTAGTTGGTCAATGATTGTAATTCCACCTTGGAAGGGAAATGCAATATTTCTAAAATATGTAGACACAATGGTAGCCATAGGATAAATCCAGGGTCTTCCCAGTAAGATATTGTATTCAAGGTTTCCTTCAATAACTTCGACTTCAATTTCTACTATTTTTCCCCCCAGTTCAACTTGCAAGTTACTTAAAATCCCATACGGCATGTATGTTCTTCCATCGAATGCCTTTAATGTAGTTGATGATCGCGACAAGGGTGGTGAACCTAGAGTTTTCTAGCAACTCATCAACATAATATAGGTAGATGCCCCCTCATCGATGATTGTTCGATGAGCAGTTTTATTGAGGGCTTTTACCTGTATAAGAAAAGCAAGTTGGGTCGGTAACTGAGGTGCGTATCCTTTATTGTTAAAGGCCACAAGATTGGAATCTGCTGGATCAATCCCAGCTATTGCTGATAACAAAGCTTTCTTTTGGGAGGGGCAATTCTGCAGTACTTCAAGTGTCGACATAGCGGATGTCGACTGAGCCAGATCCTCCACTATATTATAATTCTATGTAGCTTGAGTATGAGGATTAAATGTCGATTTATGTATGACTCCCTTTGGCATCTTTATAGTTAATTCATGAATAATGGGTGGAACGACTTCTGGCGAAGTCATCGTCGAACTACTAGGTTGATCTGTAGCAATGTTGTTTGAAGATGGTGGATTCCTATAATCTTTGTTCCTTGTCGATATCAAAGCATCATTTTGCTATCTCGAGATGGATAGCATAAGCACTTGTGATGTGGAAGCATGATCGATAGCAACCAAATTAGTTTCTGGGTTCAGAAACGGATCAGTCAACACCGCTGAGGTACTTGAAGTCTTTAACAATTTCGTAACCTCAGCTCGATGTGGACAATTTCTCGTCCAATGGTCCTCGTTACATATGTAACATGGATCACGAGGTTTCTTTCGCCTGGTAGGGTTCTCAGAAGATTTTTCAAGAGTTGAATTTTCTTGTTTCTTCTTTTTATCTTTCCCTTTCTTTTTGCCCCCTGGTTGCTTTGGATTCTTGCCCTTGTCAGATGACATAGCATTAATCTCCGAGGCAAGAGGTTTGTCATTTGCTTTTTGACTAGAAACTGCAAGGGCTTTACCAGATGGAGCCTTTACAGTTTGCATTCTTGAGGTGTCGATCACGTCATCACCAGCATGAGAGTCCTTGTTCGATTTAGGAGAGGGAGGTACGGAAAATTCTGGTGTGGGAGTGTCAGGAAGTTTGTCGTAGAGTGTGCCAGACTGAGTATAGATCAAGTATAAATATTGGGCATGAGAAATAACTTGCTCTTCGGTGAAAACTCCTCCTTTTGCCACGTCCTCAGTTATAGATGGTAATAAGGACTTAATAAACCACTCAACTAAAAGCTGATCAGGAATGTATGTCTTTACCATTCACTGATGACATCACCACTCATGAATATGATTAGATATGTGAGTGGCCATGGTCTATTTAAAGTTGGTAAAGAGTTATGTTCCCGTTTCATACCTTATGGGTAACTGAAAGTGGGTTAGAAAAGTAGTGGCAATGGCACTGAAGTTATCGAACGAAGCTCTAGGCAATTCAATATACCATTTCACTGCCAAACCAATGAGCATTATCTAAAAAAGGTGAAGCATGATCGAATCATCATTCAAGGTGTTAGACGAGCACCACAAATGAAAAGTCATTATGTGATTCGACGGATCTTCACCTGGATTTTCATGGAATTTAGGAATATCGGAGGGAAGTTTATGAGGAATCACTAGCCACCAAGGGCCGTGTGCAATTGGATCATTCGTCAGCCGGTTCAAATCTAGTAATTCTAGAGTTGCTACAAAAGGCAACTGTTGATTCAGGTTAGGTGAAGCATACCCAAGATAAGATAGGATTGCCTGAATAGTAGGTCTTTGCATACCGGCAGAATGTATCTGATGTTGGTAACTTTGATAAGGATGTTGGACATAACCAATATAATGTGGTTGTTGATAAACGTTTTGAAAACGTGACTATCCATTACCTACAAATCCTTCTTGTTCAGCTCCTTGGTAGGCTTGCTGTAATTGTGGTTGTTGGTATTGTACCAGCCATTCTTGTTGGACCATTTGTCGTTGTCCAATACTGGAAGATTGACCAAGATGTGGAGTGATAATACCCATTTTAGCCTGAGTCGTTCCAGGTAAGGAAGCACTAAGCTGAGGTTGTGATTGAGCTGTAGCGACAAGAGGTTGTTGTATTGCAACCTGAGAGACATGAGGTTGACACACAACAGACAATGCTTGTACTTGCGACACAGTCACAATAGCTGGGGTAGTGGGAATATTCAACATAGGTTGGGTTGGGTGCATTGAATATACAACACTTGGTTGTTGAGGCAGTATCAGTACCCACCCGTTGGATGTAATTCCAGTTTGACCTGAATTTTGTTGTAAATTCTCATATGGTTGTTCTCCAAGAGGGAACAATGAAAAAACATACTGCCCTCCATATGGTGGCAATCTAGTGTTCAAAGGATATATCGGTCTTTGAAGACCACTATGCCCAAATTGATATTGGCTTGCAGGATTAATTTGTTGAGTTTCAACATAAGAAATACCAAATGGAATTCCGGATGAATAAATAGGAACAAACCATGTCGTCAAAACAACCCTTTAGTGGACTCCAACTAGTGATTGATAACTAGCTGGGACAAATGGCATACCAGAAAACATTGTAGGAATGGTAGCAGGAAGTTCTACTGTAGCTATATCAAATGACATAGTCCTAGATGTTGATGGTTGCTTAGACATGTTTAGTCTATCCAAAATATTTTCTAGTGATTCGACGGGAACTTGCGATGAAGGATGATTAAAAGAACCAACTTTAGAAATAGAAGGATATAGATGAATCCCAGTCCCAAAATGTAACGGGGTACTGGATGGAGGATCCTCTACTATCTCCTCTATAGTAATCATTCCAGGTGGAAGAAGTATACCGTCAGGTCCATAAAATATTTCTGGAGCTGAAGAAGGTATAACTTCTACAGTGACAGATACCAGAGGGGTGACACCTTCTGAATTCTGGAACTCAACTTCCAGATGTTTAGGTAAGTGAATTCAGTCTCTGGATCAACTCTAGATGGAGCTGTTTCAGGTATAGAAGTGACTATCGTTACACTAGGATCAATTCTAATGTCCTCTTGCAACTGCGGAACTTCTTCCCTAGAGGCAGATGTACTAGAAATGATCGAAGTAATTGTAGTCTCTGATGATGTTGAAACAAAAGTCTCAAATAAATTAGATGAATTGGACTCAGTTAAACGAGACTGTTTTGCCCAGAATGGTTTCATTTCCAGAGTCAAAGATGATTGGCTCACTAGTCTCCGCGAACGATGGGGTTTTGATTGACTTTCTTCCATGATTGTGGATTATTTGATCAACTCAAAATTAAGGGGAAAAATGTTTTCCCGAAATTAATAAATTTTAAAGATGCTTTGACACAACTTTGCTTTTTCAATTTTTAAGAGTCGAGAAAAAGCTAAAGATGACTCTAGTCCCCTTCGATTTTTAATGAGCCTGAAGTGACAAGTGCTCAGATGGACCTTTTCTTTTAAAGAGTCAAAAAAGAATGAAAGTGACTACTCTGGAAATCTAGACAAAGGGATTACCAAATCAATTGCAAAACTGCAATATACACCTTGGTGATAAATTAAGGAGAAATTACCAAGGACTTATGTACAACAGTCAATCTTCCCAAATGTTGTGTTCAGTGCATTGCAATTGATAGGGCGGCAGACGCAGCTTCCTATGGATAAAGGATATAAGCCTATTTTGGTCTCCAAATATATACTCGACGGTACGGGGAGCACAAGTCTATGCTAGCACTTGTCGTATCAAATAGGAGGATTCACCCAACCTTCGATGAAAATGATAGTTACTAGATTTTACGACATCGAAACACGTCTCTAGCCTAGACCTCTAGATGTGTTGCGTTAGGTTCCAAAGCATTGTTAGGTTCATTGCGATTTATTTTAGAGTTGATCTTGTTTAAAAGTTCGCCTTTAAATGGTTCACCGTGTGATGTTGATTTGAAATTCCTAAAAATGCAATCTACAATGATAAAAAATCGTTGTTTATTTTGATCAATGAAAATCCTAGCTACTAGGGAAAGAAAATTACGATTCTTTCAAACAAAGAACAAAGAGCACACACTAAATTCACTTTCCTAAATCATTTTTCGCACACAAGCTAAATGCAAATGCAAATGTATGTATTTGTTTTTCATTCCCTTAATGTGAGAAATGCCAAAAAGGAAAACTAATTATAGTAAAAGATTTGAAATAATTTACTCAAAGCGACATTTTGACAATTTCTTTTTCAAAATAGAAAGGAAGACTAAACGACCCTTTTCAATTTTGAATAGAAAATGCTTTCGACACTTCGAATAACAACAAATCAAATCAAATACATGACAAAAATTTCAATCAACTATTCAGGGATGGAAGACTTGACGACACTTCTCTTTTTGACACAAAACGATAGTTACGACACTCTTTGTACCAAAACGACAGATCGATTTAAGAAACTTTTCGACAAAGGATTGTAAATGATGGACAAATACATAAAAACAGTTACTAATCCTAATCAATGGAGGTTGATCTATGTAATGCAAGCAGGCTTCAGTAATTAGGCAATGTTCATAAGCAACAAATCAACTAAACAAAACTGAAAACAAGGACAAAAACCCCAAATTTCAAGAAGAGAAATAGGCTCAGTCAGTCATCGCACCTGGGCTTCACAGAAACAGGGATGAATCGCACTTTTTAGGCTCAAGAGGTGCAATGCATACTGGTTGACAGTGACAGACAATACGATGGGCCAGGGAGTGCAACTGAGGTGGGTTTTGGCTCAAATTTGCAGTTGATTTCAGTGATTTAAGCTGAGCTATGATGGACAGTAAAGAGAAAAGTATAGAGGAATGATCTTGGGTGGTTACTGAGCTACCAAAATGGCATCTATAATGCTTGTAAGTTAAATGTTCAATTCATAAACTAAACTGGAGATTGACTGAAGCAACATTCATCTACTATGCAATTGCAGAGCAAGAGCAGTTCGAAGGCTACCTGGCTAACTTTAGGCTCTGTCTATAGTTTATAAAGCAAACAACAATAAAAAAAAAACATCTATTCGATCCCCAGTGGAGTTGCCATTTTGTTTCTAGGAAAACTAGTGTCTTTTTTATTAACTAGCCCTCTAGGATTGGCAACTGTCCTAGAAACAAACAATCGAAGCAATTCAGGATTTCCTCTATGTATAATAGATAAGAGAGAGGCAAAGGGGCCAACCTAGATCTTTTGTTTAACTCCTTTCTTGATCTCTCTCTCCCGTGACAGATCTTGCAACTCCTCTCCTACTTATCCTGCTTGGAGAATACTTGTAGAAACAAAGTAACAAAACACCATCAAAGCATCTTGATCTATTATATCATAAGAATTGCAGAAACAGAAATAAAATGAACATACAATGGCATTCACAAATAACAACATTCACAAATACACAATTATATGGAGGAAAAATCAAAGAACTTTATTAAATATGAAAGGAGAATTACAACCCAGTTGTCTGATCCCGCATCATCCTCCGAGCATCAAATCCCTCTTCACCTCATGAAAAGAAAGATCACCCAACAATAGAATGCTCTTTCTCAAAGAAAAACTATCATCACTTCCTTGCAAATTACAAAATTCCAGCCTCTAGATCTCTCAGATGAGGGATCCATTTATAGATATGTGCAAGGGTGTGAGTCATTTCTGGGGTTTTTATTAGTGTCATTCCACTTGTTGTTTTTGGTTCCACTTGGAGATTTCTTGGATCTCTTACTCATACCTGGGCGAATTCAGAGAGGCAAGTGTCATAAGAGAAATTTCTAAAAGATTTCATGAGCATCCACTTAGCAAACTGTCTCAGACATTTGTCCATCCTCGCTCATCGCACCCTACAGAAGGCCTCATCAGTATGCATTGCACCTGGCTAGTGTAGGAGTTAGTATGCATCACACCCTGAGAGTGGAGCAGTCAATATGGTCCTATTTTGGTCAATTTTGGATGGTTTTTCAGGTGGAACCTTTGGGGAAAGATGTAATCAGTTGACGATGATCTTTTAGGGTATGAAACAATACTTTTAGGGGTTAAAAAGCCCTAGTTTATTGACATATAAGATTGGGGTTGTAGTGCCCAAATATGTCTATAACAAGAAGGCCTTTCACTGACTTGGTGGGAGATCCATAAGGAAATGCTAAGGTTGGAGGGAGAAACTCATTAAGTCATAGTTTTATGCCATTGGGTATGTGGAGGACTGTTGGGTTGTGTTATATTCTTTCCATGACCAGCCCACGTAGTTAATCGGGGGTTAGAGGGGGGTTCGAGCCCCCCCTTCGTTGCGTCGATTACGTAGCAGGGGGGAATCACAAGGAGTTTGAGGGGTGTAGGTAACCCCACTCTATGGGTTTTGGGGCAGCGCCATGGAAAATTTTGGTTTTGGACCCTATGTTAGGTTGGATGGACCCACCTATGGTTTTGTGCATGATTTTCGCACATGGTTTTGGACGCGATGGTTTTTGGTCCATGGTATTGGATGCTTTGGCATGCATAAATATGTATTGTAACATTGAAAGGAACATAATGAAAATTCAAGTTGGTAGTCCCGGTTTTGGGATCCAAGGGAAAATCTTTGTGTATATGTGTTTTATGTGTTATGCTCTCACATTGTTTATTTTCTATGTTTTCGAATTCTTATGCAGGTAATTTATGTATGAGGTTAAAACCTACATTTGGTATTAGAGTTGTTTTGGCTTCAAGGGGATGCCTTTTTTTATTGAGGTGTTTCACTCAGGCCTGTGATAGACCCTATTCAGTGGGAGATATGCAAGATCGATTCTAGTGGTGAAAGAATATGGTGAGTAGTGGAAAGATAGAGATCAAGAAATTTAATTGTTAGAGTTTTGAGTTGTGGAAACTCAAGATGGAGGATCTATTGGTGGATAGAGATTAGTGTCTCACGATAGATCCAGGTACTAAACCAACGGGATTGTCTGATGAAGAATGGAAGAAGTTAGATCAGAAGGAAAGGAGAATAATACGATTATGTGTCTTAGATTCAGTATTGCTAAATGTATCAGGGGGAAGATACAGCTAAGGATTTACGGGACAAGTTAGGGACTTTGTACCAATCTAAGTCTCTGGTGAATAAATTGTTCCTATAGAAAAAGCTATATAACCTGAGGATGAAAGATGGAGACTCGGTGACAGAGCATATGAACGCATTTAATACTATGGTAAGTCAGTTATTATCTGTTCATATTAAAATTTCAAATGAAGATAAGTGCATCAATTTGTTGTGTTCTCTACCAGATTCATGGGATAGTCTGGTTATGCAATAGGTAGAAATACAACTGCCTTGCAGTTTAATGAAATGGTCTCATCCTTGCTGATGGTGGAGATGAGACGGAAAAATATGGAGAGCCACAATGGTGATGCCTTGTCTGTACGAGGATGGTCCCAGAACAAAAAAAAAAAAAAGTCATCGAGTGAGAGATCTAAATCTCCAAGAAAACCTGTAAAGGTGGTGTGCTGGAAATGTGGAAAGGAAGGGCACTACAAAAGGGACTGTAAATCTAAAGCTCCTGACCAAGGAAAGGGATCTGATGATGCTCCTTCTGCAGAGGAAAAAACCACCTCAAATGAAGGTGGGGATGTGTACTTGGCTTCTTCAAGTACACATGTAGATCATGAGTCATGGTTGATTGACCCAGGTGCATCCTTTCACTTCACTCCCCATAGAGAGTGGTTTTGAAAGTATGAGAAATATGATGGTGGCAATGTCTTCTTGGGGGATTACAGGAAGGATAAAATCATTGGTAGTGGAAAATTAAATTTGAAATTGCAAGGTGGAAATGTTAGAACACTTCCGGGTGTTCTGCATATTCTTGCATTAGCCAGAAATTTGATTTCTATAAGCAAACTGGATGATGTAGGTGTGAAAACAATGTTCGAGAAGAATACATGCAAGATGGTTTGGGGGGCATTGGTATTGATGCGGGGAGTTTGAATTGGAACTCTGTACAAGATGCAAGATAGCACTATTGTTGATGGGTGCAACAGTTTCGTGGTTCCTGAAAGTGGAGCGGAAAATATAGTGGTCTCTGGAGAGAAGACCATGTTGTGACATCAAAGGCTTGGACATATTGGAGAGAAGGACCTTCGAATACTTCATGGTAAAGGTATGGTAGAAGGTTTGAGTAATAGCTCTCTGGATTTTGATTTCTGTGAAAATTGTGTATATGGGAAGAGAAATCGGGTGAGTTTCCCCTCTAGTGGTAAGAGGGCAAAACATATATTAGAGCTTGTGCATAGTGATGTGTTTGGACCTGTGAAGGTTCCATCACTGGGTAAGTTTGTGTACTATGTATCATATATAGATGACTTCTCAAGGAATACATGGATATATTTCCTTAAGAAGAAATTTGAAGTCTTTGATACGTTTAAAGAATTTAAGGCTCTGGTGGAAAACTAGATAGGAAAGAAGATAAAGGTGCTGAGGACAGATAATGGTAGAGAGTTTTGTAGTAAGGAATTTGAAGAATTCTGTAAGAAGTATGGTAAAGCACGGCAGAAGACTACTCCATATACACCTCAGCAAAATGGAGTTGCAGAAAGAATTAACAAGACGTTGATGGAAAGGGCAAGAAGCATGCTTAGTGGTGTTGGGTTAGGACACGAATTATGGGCATAGGCGGTGGACACTACATGTTACCTGGTCAACAGATCACCTTCATCAATGTTGGAGGATAAGACTCCACAAGAGGTATGGAATGGTAAGAAACACTCTCTTTCACATCTGAGCGTATTTGGATGTGATGCATATGTACATGATCCAAAGGAGAAAAGAGCAAAGTTGGATAGTAAATCTGAAAAGTGCATCTTTATTGGGTATAAGGATGGTTTAAAGAGTTATGAGATTTGGAACCCAATAACAAGGAAGGTTGTGCAGAACCGAGATGTGGTCTTCAGAGAGGTGAAAGATGTTATCAAACATGAAGTCCAACCAAAGGAACCTAAGAAGATAGAGTCTGAGCTAAAGGAGGAAGAATCAAACTCTATAGTGGAGGAGGAAACAGAATATGAAGAGCCACAAACTCCGGGTGTGAGAATATCAGTTTGAGAAAGAAGGCAACCAAAAAGGTATAGTCCATATGCTTTCTATTCATTTTTTTTTATCTATTACTAATGATGATTTGAGAACTGTGAAGGAAGCAGTAGATTCAGAGGATAGAAAACTCTGGAAAGAGGCTACGGTTGATGAAATGACATATTTGCACAAAAATGAGGCTTGGGATCTGGTGGAGTTGTCGGATGAAAGGAAACCCATTGGCAGCAAATGGGTGTTAAAAAATAACACAAATGCATAAGGAGAGGTGGAGAAATACAAAGCTCGGTTAGTAGCAAAAGTTTATTCCCAGGTGTTGGGAATTGATTTTGGTGATATTTTTTCTCCTGTTGCCAAGGTAACGTCTATTAGATTAGTTTTCTCTGCTGCTGCTTCTTTTGATTTTTAGGTAGAACACATGGATGTGAAGACAACATTTCTTCAAGGGGATGTGGAAGAGGAAATCTACATGAAGCAACTTGAAGGCTTTGCAGTGAAGGGTAAGAAAGAACTAGTATGCAAGTTAAAGAAGTCTTTGTATGGGTTAAAACAGTCACCAAGCATGTGGTATCAGAAATTTGATACATTTATATGAGGACTTGGCTTCCCCTGAAGCAAAGCAGATCACTGTGTGTATTTTAAATTAATTGGTGACCATGTTATTTATCTGGTCTTGTATGTGGATGATACGTTGCTGGTTGGAAATGACAAACAAATTATCCAGGATTTGAAGACCCAATTGTCCTCCAAATTCGACATGAAAGATCTTGGTGCTGCAAACTATATTTTTGGCATGAAAATTAAAAGAGACCAGGAAAAGAGGAAGCTTTGGTTAAACCAAAGGAAGTATGTTGAGACAATAATGTAGAGGTTTAATAGGCAGGATAGTAAACTGGTGAAGGTTCCTATTCATGTAGGTGTGAAGTTATCTTCTGAACAGTTTCCCAAGACACAAGAAGAGGAAGAGGACATGTCCCGTGTTCCATATGCAAGTGCATTCATTAGCCTAATGTATGCAATGGTTTGTACTAGACTAGACATTGCACATGTAGTGGGATTATTGAGCAGGTTTATGTCAAAACTAGGAAAGGAGCATTGGACAGTAGTGAAGTGGGTTTTCAGGTATTTGTGTGTCACTAGTGATTATGGTTAGTGCTACCATGGAAGACCAGGATTGGACAGAGTGTTGGACATTCATGGCCTTGTTTACGCAGACTGGGCTGGAGATTTGGATCAGAGAAGATCTACAAGTGGGTATGTGTTTAACCTATTTGGAGGTGCAGTCCATTGGACAAGTAAGAAACAATCTGTAGTGGCACTATCAACTACAGAGGCAGAATACAAGACAGCCACTCATGCAAGCAAGGAATCAATTTGGTTGCAGAGATTGTGTTCAAGTATGGGGTTAATATAGGGAGCTATAAAGATAAACAGTGACAACCAAAGTGCGATTTTCTTGGAAAAGAACCCTACATACCATTCAAAGACAAAACACATTGATGTTCAGTATCACTTTGTGAGGGATATGATAGAAGACAAAAAGGTGTTGCTAGTAAAGGTGGACACTTTGAAGAATACTGCAGATGCATTAACAAAATCTATGAGCTCTGAGAAGTTCTCTTGGTGTAGAGAAGTAATGGGCGTTGCAGGGCTGGATAAATTACTAAGCTCTCTTGTGGCCCCCTATGGAAAGAAAAAAACAAGTGGGAGAATGTTGGGTTGTGTTATATTCTTTCCATGACTAACCCACGTAGTTAACCAGGGGATTAGAGGGGGGCGGAGCCCCTCCTTCATTGCGATTATTGCGTAGAGGGGAGGGGGTAATAGAGGGTTTGAGGGGGAAAATTTTGGTTTTCAACCCTCTGTTAGGTTGGGCGAACCCACCTATGGTTTTGTGCATGATTTTCACACATGGTTTTGGAAACGATGATTTTTGGTCCATGGTATTGGATGCTTTAGCATGTATAAATATGTATTGTAACATTGAAAGGAACATAATGAAAAATCAAGCTGGTAGTCCTTGTTTTGGGATCTAGGGGAAAATATCTGTCTATGTTTTATGTGTTATGCTCTCGCAATGTTTATTTTCTTTGTTTTAGAATTTGTATGCAGGTAATTTCTGTACAGGGTTAAAACCTACATTTGGTTCACACAGAGGAAATCAGAAGGCCATGCACTGGCTTGGTGGGAGATCCACAAGGAAACGCTAAGGTTGGAGGGAGAACCTCCAGTGAAAAATTGGGAGGATTTTAAAACCCTCATTAAGTCATAGTGTTATGCCATTGCGTATGTGGAGGACAAGTGGATGTGATGGCATTACTTCAGGGAAAGGTTGGGCCAAAGCATGCAGGAGTACACCACATAATTTAGAAATATGGCTATAGTGCTGGGTATATCTTCAAACGACCAAAATGTACTCCTAAAGTATTTTAGGGGTCTACACCTCCATCTGTGTGAGAAAGTGATATTATTCAAGCTCAAATCAGTGGATGAGGCTTGTGTATAGACACAATACCTAGAGAACATAGGTCTGAAAAGAGTGCAATAAAGTGCATCGAAGTAGAAGGAGCAATAGGAAGCTTCTAAGGAGGGGAAGAAGAAGAAGAAAGAAGGCGGAAAAAATAAAAATACAATAGCCACATCACACCAGTGAAAATATCCTAGCGACTACTGCAACATTGATGGCCATGTAGAGGAGAATTGCTAGAAGTTTCATCCAAAGATAAACCGAAGAACAAGAAGAAAGATAATAAGAAGAAGAATCTCATGGCCACTGATTCGAGAAACCAAGTTGAAAGAAACTCGTACATGGATGAGACTAACGTCTATACACCAATGTAGAAGGAGGTGAATCTGAGTAGCTTTCAGCAACAGGAAGAGAAAGAACTGACCAAACTCTTCCATGTAAAGATACAGCTGAAGAAGGCAAAGATTGATGCTATATTTGGCTCAGGATTGTAGGTGAATCTCACTGCACCAAATTTGGAAGAGGTTGGGGTTGGAATTTTGTGATCATCCAAACCCATATCCACTGGGATGGGTACATGAGGATACAGAGCTTAAGATAACAAAACAATGCAAAATTAGATTTCCTATAAGGGTTGATTTTATTAATGAAGTAGAGCTTGATGTGTTTCCCCTTGATGTATGCGGAGTCATGTTTGGGAGTACATATTTTTACATGCATGATGAAATATTCATGAGGAGAGATAACTAGTACTGACTCATCAAGGATGGAAAATCTTTCATCATCAACACGCACAAAGGAAAGTCAAAACTTTCACTAGTAAGTGCCAACCAAGCCAAGAAATTTATCAGTTCAAACAAGAAGTATGTTTTATTGTTTGTAAGAGAAATTCATTTTGTCGAGGTGTCAATAAGAGCAAAGGCATCCCTAGATGTGTGTACTAAGAAACACAAAAATCAATTGGAGGAGTTGTTATAGGAATATAATTATGTGTTCCAAGAGCCTAAAGGGTCAACCCCTAAGAGAGAAGTGGAGTACAAGATACATCTATTTCTAGACTTCCCATCGCCAAATATTGGGTTATACATGTAATCCATTATAGAAGCAAGTGTGGTTAAGAAATAGTTGCAGGAGCTGCTCCATTTGATTGAGTACATCACCATGTGGGTCACCCATCATCGTTGGGCCAAAGAAGGATGGGACTTGGCGAATGTGTTTAGATTACATGGTGTTGAATAAAATCACGCTCAAAAACATATACCCCCTACTCAAGATAAATGATTTGTTAGATCAGTTGCAAAAAGGAAAGTATTTCACCAAGCTAGACTTGAAGTCTAGATATCACCAGGTTCAAGTAAAAGAAGAAGATACATGGAAGACTACCTTCAAAACTAGGCAAGGTTTGTATGAGTGGTTAGTTATGCCATTTGACCTATGTAATGCACCAACTACATTTATGAGATTAATGAATGATGTAATGTTTCCTTTTGTAGATTCAGGGATACAAAATTTCTTAGTGCATTCAGGATTACATTGTGAGAGAAGATGGGCACAAAATTGAAGATATCTACAAGATTCCATCCACAGATAGATGGGCAGAAAAAAGTAGTCAACAAGAATTTGGTGCAGCTTTTGAGGGGATACAACCAGAAGCTTCCAAAGACATGGGATGAAAATATGGTATTCATACAACATTCTTATAGCATATCAGTCCACACTTCTATAGGAAAGTCCCCATTTGAGACTTGTTTTGGATATTTTCCACCTTCACCATTGGATATTGCATATGGGCAACAAAGAGAAGTGTGGGAAGACCTTACAGGAGATTCTTTAAGCGCTGAAAAATTTATAGAGAAGATCTGAAAGATACATCTATAGGTACAAGAAACAATGCAGAAATCATAGGAGACTTATAAGGCCAGACATGATCAATAAAGAACAACAAAATCATTCAAGGTGGGATATCGAGTATGGCTATAGTTGAACAAGGAGAGGCTGTAGGGGCCTGTTAAGAAAATGAAGGATCTAAGATATGGTCCCTTTAAGATACACGAAGAGATGGGTGATAATTCCTATCGACACATTTTACCACCATATATGTGCAATTACTCTGTTGTGAATGTAGAGAAATTGAAACTCTATGAGCCTTCCATGTTAGATCATGAAGAGGAATAGTTTGTACCTTTTGTGGAGGATTGGCACGAGATGCTTAGGAGGAGTTGATAGAAGATAAATTTTTGCAAAATATTTCTAGAACTATAAGACAAGGGAAACATGACATTTGGCAGAATGGGTTGAAGGGACAATTTTCGGGCAAAGTTAAATGGTACACCAAAGAGAAGGTGGAGGAAAATTTTCCTTACCTCATTTAGTAAAATATTTTGGGGACCAAACGACACCCAAAATGGGGAGGTGTGATATGAATTGGATAATTATATTGTTTTTCATCCATATTTATGCATTTTGAGTGGAAAAAGTGGAGGAATTAGCTCATAGGATCATTTTTACTGGTGGGGCCTAGTTTGGCGAAACGAGGTCTAAAAGCTTCCGGGGGAGTTTTGAGGCATAAAACAACGTTATTTTGGGGTAAAGTTTTTATGCATTAGTGAATAATATATTCATGCTATTCTTGACATAGAAACATTTCCAACAATGCAAGAAGCACGTCAATTAGATTCTGTGTGCAAAAGATATTCCACTCAGAGGTTTACCTTCTTGTTTTCACACCTAGAGTTTGGGAGGATACCGTGTCAACCCCCATTATTAATGGAAAATGGGATATACATGTGTTTACGATGTAAAATACTCTAGAAAAGTCTACTTTGTAACTCTAGTTAAGAGTGACGTAGTCAAACCTAACCACTAGTAGGCTATCGAGTTGTGTTATAATCGAGCCACTAGGAGGAAGAGGCATTTCACTCTTGAGAGATAATTTTGTTACATAGTTGAGGACGGATAGATAGGAGAGATATGAGGTAGAGAACACATACATGATCTGTGCACTGTAGTAGCCCATGGATCACAAAAATTACTTCTTTATATCTACAACCATATTTCCAGACAGAGAAAGAGAGTGTAGTGACCTCACCTTCCAACTGGGTTTTCTCCTGAAAGGGTTTCCCATAGAGAATATCTTGTGTCTTATGTTTGTGCAAGATTATTTTTTATTCTCTACTTTTCACATTGGTTTAATTTTACATGCATGCACTAATCAGGGTAAAATCTATGGATCTAGACATTAAATAAAACCGTAATACTGTAGAATCTCATATTTTTTAATATAATATTATCAAATATGTTTTGAAGAACTATCTAGTGGAATATCCATGGCAGTTTACAGATCATCTCCAATGCTTTCTGGGAGGAGACAATGTGAAAAATTCATTTTCATGAACAATGAGGGTGTATATATAACAACTAGGGTGATTATTCACCTCCCTTATGACTCTTGGACTACCCTCATGACTATTCAACTTCTCTATGACCTTTTCAATTCCTGCATGACTTTTCATATTACATGGATGACTCTTGGACTGCAAATTTACATGAATTTATCCCATATAGAATTTACATAATCCACAAAATGATGTGGTGCATGATGACTCATGACATGACATGACATGAAACTACCAACTTGGACTTTGTCATGACATGCCAATGTCAAGTTACCGTTTGTTGTTATTTTCTTTGTCTTCTTGAAATATGGTGCATGTTCTTCTTCTTCCTCCTACTTATGACTTGAAGATAAGGAGTCTTCAATGTGATCTTGATCTTATGTATTTTATTTTTAATCTTATGTTCCTTCATCTTGTTGGCTAATGATCATCTAGTTTGTGTGTCTTATATCATGGTCCCCTTCCCCATCTCCTTCACATCATCCTATCATAGCATTAAAGAATACTTGCGACTACAATTCACTCACGACAAGATGAAATAAGTACGATAAAACCCTAATATAACATGTTTCATGAAATCACTTGTTAGGGCTAGAGCTGGTGAATGGTTGAGAGATTGACTTAGGGATTGCGCATTTCTAGACTTCAAGGTTTGGGACTGAGGATTGAGACTGCACAATGCACAGTTCTGGAGAACTGGTTAGAGTGACTGCACAATTGAGGGACTCAATGGCTCAAGCTGGAGGCTTGACGATTGAGACTGTGCAATGCCCAATTCTGAAGGCCTAATCTGAGTGAATGCACAGTTGAGGGACTTAGGAGGCCAAGCTTGAGGCTTGAAGTTTCCCAATGTGAAGTTCAGACAAGAGAACATGTTGGGAGATTGTGTAGCTGAGGGGTTCAAGAGCTCAAGCTTGAGGCTTCAGGCTTAAAGTTTCCCAATGTGTAGTTCTATAGGGACAAAGGCCAAGGGATTCTGCAGCTCTAAAGTTCACTAGCTCAAGGCTAAGGTTTGATGCTTGAGACTATGCAGTGCATAGAGAAGTTTGCCTAGAGGCAAGGGTTGCACAGTTCTAGAGCTCAAGTACTAGGACTAAGCACTGAGACTATACAATGCATAGTTCTTGAGCTAAAGTACTAGGACTTAGCAATGAGGATACATAGTGTGCATTTCTGAGAGGTAGATACTTTACATTGTGTAGTTCTAAGAGGTAAGGTCATTGCTTGAGGAATATGACTACAGAGTGGGTTGATGAGGATGAGTGTCCCAGTCGGGGAGTTTCCTTAGGTTTGACTAAGTGTGGGATCAGTAAGATGAATTTGAACAAGAACAAGAATTTAGCATGATCACACACTTAGGTCACTTGATGGTACAACACAAGACACTTAGAAAACATGAACAAAATACGTTCCTCAATGAGACAACATTGCGACAAGTCACTCCAAGTGCAACACTAAAGATACAGTTTGTGACGATAGTGATGACACTTGTGTGAAAGTGCTTAAAACATTGGGAATGAGTATGATACATGTTTAAATGATAAGAAAAACTCATTAGTGCAAATATTACCCCTTGAAACAAACCAAAACTAGTTTTATGCAATGCATGATGCCTGCCATAATAAAACACGACATTTTCTATATGAAAATAAAAGTGTGAACAAAACTTGCGATATGTGAATGACAGTGAAAGAGACATATGCCAAAGAAAATATAACATGAAAATCACACTAATTAAAGTGAAAGAGAGCAAAAGCGGTTGTCGAAAAAAATGAAAATGACAGTAGTGAAAGCGGAGGTGCACATAAGTGATAGTTTGAAAAAATTACTGAAATATAAGTATACACACAACCAAAAGTGAGAGATTGTCAATGACAGTGTGCATTGACTGTCAACATGGGTTGCACCTTGCACATGCATTATCTTGATGGACTGTGTTAGGCCAGTTTAAGCTTGTGTGAAAGAATGCACTGCTGAATTCATTAAAGACTAGGCATGTGTGAGCTGGTGGCTTCAAAACTTACAACCCAAGAAGGGAGATCAAGGACATAATATAATATAAACTGACCAAGAATTTACTATGGAACGAACGATTGCAAGATCCATAGTAGGCTCTAAAATTCAAGAATAGGAAAAATTTTGGATGGTGTTTGTCGCAGTGACAAAAGGTGGCCCTTAAGAGGTAAGTTCAAATGAGTGTAAATTTCTTCTTGGAGCTTGGCATAAGATGAAATTTACTTTGTCGAAAATCTCTTGATAAGAAAAAGGTGATGGTGGTGTAGAAATTGTTATTTGAGGCGATGAAGGAAAGAGGAAAATTTATAACCCCATATTCATAATAAACTATATATTTCTGGTATAATTACTCCCCACAACCCTAATGGAACATTATAGGGGTGGGCGTGTTACAAAATGAAACAACATTAAGCTAAGATTTAACCAACTTGTCCTTTAATAAGCCTTTGATAAGTCTTGTTGTAACACTATTGTTCAGTAATTCTTCAAATTAATTGTGTGTAGTCCCTCTTGAGTTCACCTTATAAATTTTGAATCATCGTCCCCTCTGAAGAAAACAAATTCTTTTTTAGAAAATATAGTTAAGAAAACAATTTTGATATAGTATACCACTGACACCATTGCAGTCATTTTATAAGCACAATTTTGCAACAAGATAACTTCATTCTTAGGAAAGGACTTACGATTAATGCTATAAATGTAGAATTAAGGTTGTTGGAAATAATACTGAGAGGGGGGGGTGAATCAGTATTATCACATCAATAAAACTTTTTCATTTCCATATTCAGATGCAATATGCTACTTCCACAACTTCTTATGATTCAGTTAGTTGATCCTTAATGAGTGCATTAGAACATTATCAACCATATTAACAGTAAACAAGTGCAG
>APFE030295906.1:0-10961 GCA_000404065.3 Pinus taeda
TGGGGGTGCAATTTAACTTCAAACCAATCATACATTTTTCTTTTGAGTTTTCCTATCTACATACTACCCTTATTTCCTCCAGAGCCCAGATTAAACTGTTGGACTCTTCTGTTTCTCTACCTATCTAAGAGTCTGCCAAGATTAAACTGTTTGGACAGACTTACAATCTCTATATTCTAAAACAAGAAATTTAAACCTAGGGAGACCAAGCTTAGACTGTTTGGAGCTCCCTTTAACTAGAAGTAGCGATACCAGGAAAACTTTACAAAATTTGAAGGCAATTGAATGAATCTCGAAGTAGCCTTCTTCATTTGGAGACTGTTTGAGCAAATATGGAGCATTGCAGCAAGCAAAGTACAACATATTTGGCCTGTGAAATGCCAATCATGAAATATGAATACCTGCTGCAACAGGAGCTAACAAGACCCACTATACAACAGCCACAATCAGCTGCAGATTATATTAGAGCCAATCTGGAAGTTCTTGCCAAAGAAATCCATCCAATAGACGAGATTGAGTTGCATAAACAGGCTGGAGAAATGGTATACTCCACCTTAGCAGATAAAGGTCTAATGGCTCATAGATTGCAAAATTCATTGTATAACACTTCTGCCCGATTAGAGCTGGAGAAAGCCTCCTTCTTAGCCAATGATAATAGAATAAAATCCTTGGAAGAAATCATTATAGAGTTGGGACATGATCCCAAGGATCCCAAAGGCGCACATGCCTTAATAAGGAAAAAGGAGGAGGGAATAGCAGCCCTAAGTAGACAATTGAAGCTGCCAGCTACAATACATCGCCAAACCACAGAGGTGGCACAACAAAAGGAAGAAGAGGATGTGGTCAGCTTACTAATGAGGATGAACCAAAGACTATTGGACACAGAAAAAGCATTGGAAGAAGCTCTACAAGGAAAATAGGCAGAGGTGGCCTCTCGGCCATCCCAAACAGCTCCAATTATCTCAGCTCCTCCTCCAGTAGTCACTACAGCAGCACCTCCCCTAGGTCCAGCATCAACAGCAGGCACCTCAAGTTCAGCATCAGTTATAGCAAGCACACTTCAGGAGGCCAGCTTAAGCATGGAGGAAATGATGAAAGAGATAAAAGCCTTGGAGACCCAGATGGCAGAACTCAAGGAGGCCAAGGAAAAACTAGCCAAAATTGAGGTTAGTTATGACAAGTCAAGGATGACTGTAGCAGAGAAAACCAGGGAAGTAAAGGCCCTAGAGAACAAAATAAAATCCTTGGAGAAGGACCTCACTCTCCATAGAACCTTGACAGAAATAAAGACTATTTTTTCGGATAAAATTAGCTAAGCTATTTCTAATCAGTGGATAGCAATACAAACCATTTTTTATCAGATAGACTTGATAGGATTGGCTCAGTATGAAACTCAAAAGGCCAGAGTATTATTGGCCAATAAACCTGAGCAAGCCAATCAAATGATTCACTTTTTGAACACTCATACCAGGGAATAGTTAGCATGTCTGAACATTCATAACAGGACATAGACTATTTTAAGAGTTAAGAAGGTGCTAACCATGAGAAATTTTGTTCAGACAGTAGAAAGAAAATGCCAAGAAATGCAGGCAGATATAGAAGCCTTTAGACATAAATTTTCAATGTTACAATGCAAAGGTTTTCCTAGCTTGGTTACCAGCAGTGGGAAGCTGTTAAAGCAAGAACAGTATGCTCATAGGCTAAATACCTATGTGCAAAATCAGATTACAACATCATTAAGCAGCACAAAAGAGACAATCCCTCCCATAGGGCAAAGTTTGTATGATAAACTGGAAGGTTTGTTCTTCATTGAGCATGAGGTGGCACATATTTTTGATTTCAAGCCAAACTATTACAGGTACACTGAAGCTGATGAGACACTAATCAAAATGAGAAAGCATCAATTACCAACAGATCAGTGGTGGCAGAGTATGTTGGAGGTTTTACCAAAATAAGTTCAGTTCTCCTTTTTTGTAAATTGTTAGCATTACAAATTAAAAGGTAATATCTGAAAAAATCAAATCAGCTGAGGAAGAAGACTCGCGCCAAAAGATAAAACAGGCTTAGACACAGGTGGCAAAAGACAGCACAACAAGAACGCACATCAGGGAAGCGGTCATCAACCGACTATCAAAGTAAAAAATTCAACAACAAGCAGGACACCTACAGTAGCCAGTACAACATATTTATTTCCTCAGTTATTACTACGCGGTTTTTTCCACATTAGTTATTGCTTCTGCCAGAGTAGATGGATAAATTTATGTCTAGATATTTCCCTATAGGATATTCTGTAAACTTCTTATAAATACTTGCAAAAGAGATGTATTAGTGTTGGCTGATGAATATCATTCTGGACCTGTTCTGTAAATTTTGAGAACTCTTCTGAAATAAAATTGCTGGATGTTGTGTTGGTGAATTTGCTGGTTGTGGAATCGATGGCTAAAGGATGTGTTGTAGAAATCTCGTGTTGATGCATGGATCAATAAGTTTTCTTACTCTTGAGTTACTGTATTTATATTTATTTATCATCTGAATACCATGTTCTAAATTACAGGAAGTAAGGATAACCCAGAATTTACTATCTGTACTCTGTGTTCAGTTCCTGTAGTTTTCTATGTTTTCCACGGGACCATCATGGGCAAGAATTCTTAAGTGCTCTTGTCTGCTTGGTTCTTACACATTAAAACATCATCAAGGAATTCTTAATTTCTCCCTGTTAATGTTTTTACACAATTTCCCTCTGTTAACGTAATGAAATATTCTTGATTGCCTTTCATTCCCTAACTTCATTCCATCCTACTTTTAGCTTGAATATTGTTGTATTTTTAACTATCCTTCTTTGTAATCTTCTATTGCCAAAGAAACTATAACCAGAAGTTTACTACATTAGACTCCATCAACCTAATGGTCTGAACTTCTATCAACTTACTGCCTTGTTCTACGAAATGTCATCTTCCAAACACCAAACAAAACTTGTGTCTCATAACTAGCGTAATATAAAATCAAACAAAACTAAATCACAAAGAGAGAGCCCTCTCTAGTTGCAGATTGGCTAGGATCTGCAGCTGAAAGTTTGGTTAGTGGTTACCTCGGCCACATTCCCTCCTGGAGCCAGGGAACAACCTGAGTGATAACACACACCATGAAGAGTTGTGCATCAGTCAACCCTTCCTCCAAATTAGTAGGCTCCTCCCATGTTTCAATTCACAACAAATGGTCAGTTCCTGCATTCAACCTTCCTAGCTTCACAATTACTTCAAAGCCATATTATTGAAATAACAACAACCATCTAGATATTTCCCCCACCAACATAGTCTTATCGACTAGATTCTTCAAGGCAGAATGGTCTGTGTACATCTTGAAGTGTCTACCCAAGAGATAGTGTCTAAATTTTTGGAGCGCATACACCATAGTCGATCCTTCATGCTTTGTTGTTGAGTAATTCTTCTCAGCCTTTAACAACTTTCTATTTGCAAATGCTATAGGATGATCCATCTCTCCTTCACTAGCCTACGTCTGTACGGCTACCAATGTAATACTCGAGCCATCAATGTGCACATTGAATTCCTTCTTCCAATCTGGGAAGACCAAGATCTGCATAATGACCATTTTTTATTTCAATACATCCAGACTATGCTAACATTCTTCATCCCAACAGAATGTAGTGTCCTTCTTTAATAACTTCTCCATAGGCGCAGTAATCTAGGCATAAGCCTTGATGAAATTTCGATAATATCTAGTATGGCCCAACATTGTGCACAATTGTTCGACACTCTTTGGGGCCTCTAGATTTACTATTACCATGATCTTGGTAGGATCCACCATTATTCCTTGCTTGTACACCACATGACCCAGCAAAATTCCAAATGGGACATAGAGTAAGCACTTCTTCAGGTTCAAAGTGATCTCATACCTTTGGCATGTATCCAACATTAAGCGTAGACTAGCTACATGGCGCTTTACTAATCCAAACATTGTCCAATCATCAAAATATACCTCCAAGAATTTTTGAATAAACTCCTTGAACGCTGTGATGACTATGCAAGAGAATATCATCGGTGCATTCTTCAGTCCAAATGACATCACTATATATTGGAAACAACCCCATTCCATTATGTATTTTGTCTTGTTCATATCCTCTGGTGCGATCTTCATGTGATGGTGCCTAGAGAACCTAACAGTGAATGAGTAGGCCTCCTGTCCTCCAATATTATCAAGTACCTCATCAGTAAATGGTCTCAGAAAATGATCATGGATATAGGCATCATTAATATTCCTAAGATCTACACAAATTCATATTTCTCCCTTCTGTTTCTTTTCTTGGACAACCATTGGGCTTACCCAATCAAATTCTTTGACTGGTTCAATAATGCCCACCTCAAGCATCTTGTCTAATTCCAAGCAAAGCTTTTCCTTGTATTTGGGGTTAAGGCGATATGGCCTCTGCTTAATAGGCTTCACGTCTGGCTTTAGGGTAATCTTCATAATGCCAAAGTCTCCTATGATGCCTTTTCGGCCCAAAAATTTTCTAGGAAGCAAGTCTTGATATTTGCAGAGAAACTCAGCAACTTTATTAACAATGGAATCATCCTCCCCTTCAACATTCACATTATAGCATTCCAGTGCATGGCGTAGCTGGGTGCTCCAGTTTGGTTGAACTAGCTCCAAAAGGTCCTGTGGTATTCTGAAGATTGTTTCCTTAACCTCCTGTAGAGATTCATCAATTCTTTCGAACCCATCTTCAAAGCTGAAGGTCATTAAGAATGCTTCCCTTAATATATCCCACTCCACGGTGCCATTGCGAAGCTCCATTTATAGGTGCCAATTCATAGGGATTATATCTAGAGTGTGACAGAATAAATGCACCCATTCTCATTGCGGCTTCATTTCATAAACTTTAGTCCATTTTGCCAAATGATTTCGAAGATCATTCCTTCGATCATATTTCTTAGTCACCCTAACTTTTTGGCAACCAAATCGCAACTTCATCATTCTCTTATAATCGCGCCATTCATCAAATCTATCTTTGTGCATACCCCACCACCATGCGGGTGTAGCGTACAACACCAAATCCAGCTCTTGAAAGCGATGATCCTCAGGTAACTCTCTTTCAAAGGCATCCAAAAACTTATCTACATCAGTTAAACCATCATAATAAGGTAAATTTCTTACGTCTGTTGATACACAACAAAGTGATTTAGTCATCATGTTGTAGCACAGCGTACATACTTCATGTAGCCTGTTCTGCCAATGTTCCAAATCTTCATCCAAATCTGAGGTACAATAATTTTTGTGGTCCCATGCAATCCATCCATCAGCTCTTGGATTAACCTAGTCTTAGTCTTGCACTGTAATTATATAGATTTGATCCAAATTTTCATCACTTTCTTCATAGTTGCAGAGCAGTTCAGTATAGCACAGTCCTTCTTCAGGGTCTAATGCTACTACAATGTGGAGTGATTTCCTCTCAAACGACATCGTCAGCTTCTTTAATTTAATGACTCCATTCATACCAATGGCCCAATCAATTCCAAGGAGCGCGGGTTATGGATTGTTTTCATCAACAATTTCTATCACTTCAAAATCAGCAAGCCCACTCGCAACTTCTATATCTATGGTAACTCCATCTAGACATCCCATAGGGATAATCTTTTTCTGGTTCACCATCCTCAACTAAATCGGAGACCGCTGCAACACATGTCTCACCATTCTCTCCCATGTATATTTAGGCAACAAATTCGCATCAAATCCAAAATCCAAAATAACATGGTCCATCTTATAGTCTCCTATCTATGCAGTGAGCCTGATCTCGTACCCTATTCTTGCCTTATGTTTACTAATTTTTCAGATTATTCGGTGTCCCTTAGGAGTATTCTCCTTACCAGCACACTTGTTTATCAATTCTTGTATCTCTTTCACAACCTTGCTATCGTGCAGTAGTTTCATACAAGTCTAGAAGAAGGTGGTAAGTGTAGAGGGGTCAACCTCTGTAGATGCACTAGTTTCTGGAAGTTTGTCATGGCTTCCTAAGTTAGAGGCCTAAGGGTAGATTTTCTTCACCTCTATAAACGTTTCCTTCGCATGCTCCAGATCAAACACAATCTCCTTTTCTGGGGCCTTGCGGACCCATCCATCCTCTTTAGGTCATTTTCCTTTATCATCACTAATCATGATCCTGCTTCTCAACATGATATTCACATTTGGATCCTCTTTGTGGGGCTTAGCCCTCATCATCTGCCAGTTTTGAGTGGGTCATTGAGGTTGCGCCTTCTTCTCCTACATATTAGTTATCAACACATGGAATTCTTCTATTGTGTGGTCAAACTGAGTGTAGTATTGACATGACGGGCATGTCTGACTTGTACCCTCCCCTGCATAGTGCCCTGATGTTTCGAAATTATACAAAATGACCTGTCCATAACCTCTACCAGGTCCCCATCCTCCTTGACCTCGCCCGCACCCCTGATATCCTCTATGTGCTCCTCCAACACCCTGATTCGAAGGCTGTGTTTCTACTTGCATTGAAGAATGTAGGCATCCTTTCCATAATCAATCCATAGCTATGGTAGTGGTGCTCATCGTGGCCCACCAATTTGCATAAATCACAGAACAATTGTTATGGTGTCTGTACAAACTTTTGTAGCAAATTACAGTTATCCGTTACATGTTTTCCAGCCACCTCACAAATAGTGCACCATAGTGCATGCCCCATACTTGGTCCTATTGGAGCTTCCTATCTTAGGGGCATTGGTTCCAACACTGTGATATAATTTGTAAAGATAGGGTAGTGATCCTTATCATTCCCTCGACTCTTACACTTGAGGCACCACACTTATTCGCATGCCTTTGTCCTAGCTTCCTTTTCTTTCTTTAAGCTCTCTAATTCCAAGAAGAGGTTTTGCATCTGTGAGTGAATTTGTTGGACTCCCAAAGACGCATCCTAAATAGGTGTTTCATGCAATCTCATCACAATTTCTAGAGCTTCCGCTTGAGTCCCTATCTTTTGCTATGATAAAGAAATTGTTAGGTGTGGCAAGAGTGAGGCTATAAACCACTCACGGTGCTCACTATCTCTCAGATGCATATTAGCTTCGCAGATCACGCACTTGAATGTTTGATCTAACTTTGAGGGAATTTCACTGGACCTCATCATGATTTTCTTGAATCCAGTTATTGATTATGAGTCTGACTTAGGGTTACTGAATTCTTTGTTCAAAGTGACCTCAGTGTTTGCTAATGATGCCAAAGGATTATCGGTGCAGTACTTAATGTACCATGTTAGCGCGCGATCCTGTAGAGCGGCAACCAAATACACCTTATTTATATTATCATCTATAATATTTTGTTCTTTCCACACAGCCTTCGCAACATACCAAAACTAATCTGCATCCTCACTTACTAAGCCCTTGAAAGTTGGAAACTTCATTATATTTGACATGTTGAATGACAGTGGTGGTGGTGGTGTGGGTGAGGGTGTATGTTGTGGAGGTCAAGGTGGAGGTAGTGTGGATGGATGATGTATCCATAGAAAACCCTGCCTTATCAACTGGACCATGCTCCACGGCGAGGCCTGTATCACTCCTTCATCATCACTTGAAGGAGGTCCAATTAGCAAGCTATATTCAGGACCTGCTTTTCCTTGATTTCTAAAGCTTTGTCCACTTCACATATATCAAAATATCAAGGCAATGGCATAACCTGTTTTTCACACAAGAGCATCTTTGTCCAGATATTCAAAGATATCAAATACTTACTTTGCGGTCCCTTGAAGAAGCATCGCTCTTCTTCACTGTAACTGACTGAGGTGTCAAACACGAATTATGTTACAAATCCTCCTATGACTCGATCAAGCGAGTGATCAATAGTGTGCATGATCTTATATTTAGAAAATTCTGACCTCCACATTAGCTTCAGAGTCCACACTATTGGAATGTCAAGTTTCCACCTTCCTTGGCCATCTACCAACTTAGTGATCCACTCATATAATTCGATTGTGAAGGTGAAAAGGAAAATTTCATGTATTTATGTGTACAAATATATGTCCAGCTAGTGCTCTTTTGTCAGGCGCAGATTTATGCTCTCTTGCACTGTGAATTTATGGATCTTCCTATCCAACCAGCTATCAATTTCCTTTTCGGTCGGATTCCAGTGATGTGACATCACACATATCTTTATGTAGATCTAGGTCCCAACAACAAAACCATTTGTCAGCTTAAATGGTCCTGACCGGGGTACAGAGTTAGTTGCGCCAAACAAAACCCTACACTACTGGCCCTTTTGGCATCAATCCATGTAGCGCAGACTAAATTCTCACCAAAAGTAGTATGGGGGGGTGATGGAACCAAGTTTCTGCATCTAGAGATCAGTTTCATGTCTTCTTATGCCCTAGATTTTCCTCCAAGAAGATCTATAATCCCTTAGGGCTTGCTACTGCAATTCCCTTTGAACGACCTTTAGACCTTTGTGAAGGTCTACGACTGACTTTTGTGAGCCCTAAATAGATGAATTAGCCATTTACGTGCATCATAGAATAATCCTAAATCAGAATCCACACAGACTTGCTTCAGTGCTTAATAAACTTAACATAAGGTATTATATTCTTCACGTAAATAGTGAACATGCAATGTGTTCAATTAAAGAGATTCATCCAATAGATTCGCACATCACTACATCATTAGTTTATAAATACATTTCTTCACCATAAGATATATTGTAGGCATAACAACAAAAAGAACCAGATAAAACATATGAATTTCTCCAACAATCTTCTTTATTGATCCTTAGTATAAGGTTACAGACTCAAAACTTCCCTACACACTCAGCTCGAGGGGTCCATGCACTCAGCTGCAGACACTACTTTAGGCCTCTGCCCACTCAGCTACAGAGGCTTTTCCCCCTCTAATACTTACTTTTCTGTGCTAATTCTCGAAGACTCCATTCGTCATACCCATAGAAAAAGACATAGATCTACCTTAGACTCTCTAAAACACACATATTTATACAATCCCATGGTCCACAAACCATGGGTAGATCTTCCAAAACTGACTCAAGTTTACATAAATGAGGATAAAACCATTTTTGACTCTTAACTAACTATGCGCTCCACGTCCACAATTCATGGAGACTTTACATCAAAACACGAGATTTTTCCCCAACACTAACCCAGGGGACCCCATCCAAACATGTTCCATGCATGGTTATCTTTTACATATGAACTATAATTTATTTCTTTTTTACTGAAACGATTTCAAGAAAATAGTAACCAAAGAAAGAGTTTTTCTACCAATGTTGGGCAATTAGCATTGTCTGTTTAGCTAGTGATTGATCTGAAAATGGGGCTCTTAGCTTTCTTGTCTAATCTAGAAGAACCTCTCCCACTTCCAAAGCTTTAAATTTTCCCAAGTCTTAATGATTAACCAATGTGGAATTAAGAAATTCTTGAAAATATGGATGTATGCTTGTAGTTGTTTTCAGCTGATTATTTGCTTTAAAATCTGCTATTTGTGCTAATATGTGAATGTGCTTAAACTAATATATAAATGCATATAAGAGTGAATAATGCAATAGCAAAACAAACACATAAGACAACAAATTAATTAGGATTTCACCCACAACTCTTAGGTTACATCTCTGCGAGCTCTAGTTAATTCAACTACGCTCTCTAGGATTATGGTATTAGTCTTTTTTACAAGATTCTGGCCCAACTCCTGCTGTTCTACACAAAAATAGTGGGTTCAGACACCATTTAATCCCCTAGCTCTTCAGGCTCTAACTCTTGTCTCTAGCTCTTGACTCTTGGTTCTGGCTCTTGGCTCTGACTCTGGTTCTTTGGCTCTGGTTCTAGCTCTTGGCTCTGACTCTTGACTCTTTGGCTCTGGCTCTTGGCTCTTGGCTCTTTAGCTCTGGATTTTTGGCCCTCTGCAACCTTCAGCTCCCTGGCTTTTCACTTGAACTTCAAGTGACCCCAAAGGATCCCTCAGCTGCGCTTCACAGTAGCTCTTCGGCTCTGTAATTGCTTTTAGCATCCCGCTTCCAGCTTCAACATTCTCTCAATTGAGCTCTTTGCAGCTATTGCTCTCTACAACTATCATTCAGGCTCCTTGTCCCTTCGCTTTCTGTTCAGCCTTCCATGCTCTCATGGCCTTCTACAACTCGATTATTCATGCTCCATGTCTCTTCCTCATCTCGAGGAAACATCCCCTACAATCACTCCAACCTCTGGTGGCTCTATGCCTTCTATCAGCTCTACGACTGTTGCATGTATAGTGTGAGCTCTCATCTCTGTGGCTCTTTGCTCCACTGTGAGTTCCTTGAAGGAAAACTAGCTTTTTTGCTTGGCTCTCTGGTCTTTGAGGCATCCTATAACTCTATGGCTTCTTGTCCGTTCCTCTCTGTTCCATCATGAAGAATCATTCCCTTTTGCCTCTGTGGCTCTTCAACTGGCTCTGTCTTCCTCTCACAGTCCATTCAAATCCCCTCTCTAGGCATTAGCAATCATTTCCAAATGCCCTTAGGGATGAATGCCACCTATTTGGTAATAGAAGGGGTTCATCGGCGCTTTGAATCCTTCAAAAATGGTCATTTTGTGTTTACATAGAGAACGCTGCAATACACGGAAAAATCTATAGAAACACTCTTCCCCAAACTTGAAACATTCATAACTGTGTTTTATAGCACCATCAAGTCCGCTTGGGAATTGTGATCGCATATCACAATTGGCCTGCTCCATGGTTTCCCCTTTGTATTTTAAAATACATTGAAATGGTGAAAATAATGCAAACATGGCTTTGGCGAATTTCAAATGTGATACATTTTCATTCTCGAACCCTTTTGGGTTTGGTTTACATCGCATCGTGTTTCCCTTCGCTTTTCGTTTACTAAACAAAATATGCAAAAATGCATGTAAAACTACTTTTTCAATGGACTTCAAAATATATCAAATGTCATTTACCACCCTGTCG
>APFE030295906.1:11296-26021 GCA_000404065.3 Pinus taeda
TATATATGTCTATTGGCCCCACTTCACTATAATGTATCGATGTGATATTGTGATGCGACTTGTTGCAATTGCATTTCACATATGCCCATGGCCTTCACATATATATGGTTCATGCCAATGCCGATTGCGATTGTTGATCCACCTGTCACCACCGATGTGATATGCTGATCGGATATGGACCGTTGATCGGCCAGATCCGACGGCCCCTATGCAACGGTCATTGTTTAAGCCTCCGATAGCCTTGTTTTCATGGTTTTCTTCATGTTTTTAAGGCACAATGGTGTTTTCCGAGAAGTCCAGTACTTCTCCTTTTTTGGTGTTCTTGCCCTTTTGGGAGATTTGGAAGACTTAGAGGGTTTTTAGACGCATGATTCAAGGGATTTTTTCCTCTTTTTCTTTTGAAAAAGGGCAGCTTCATTTTATGATAGCTTTCCCATCTGAAGTTTGTTTTTGCCCATTTAAGTTATGTTGGATTCAGAATGGAGGGATCCTTGTAATGAGACTATTTCTAAGAGTAGCCTGCAACTTTCATTTTCCTCTAATTTACAAAGGATTTGTGCCATTTGGCACCTTTTACCTCTTACATGAATTCTTTTAGACTTAGAGGTTTATCGAGGATCCATTTTTGGATCATGACTTCCCACTAAAAGAAATTTTGGTCTCCAAAAGACTGATATACTCATCTGACCAGTCAATGAGAGTGACTCACCCTCTTCTTTTAGCCTCCCCTACACTTTCCTTTGCATAGTGCCTCTGAACCAAAGTTTATGACTACTTCCCTTCTTGGATGGGCTAGTCTTCCTAGGAAGAACTATCTTCCTCCTTGCCTTCCTATAGAACTTCTACTGAAATGGTCATAGAAGGTAGTTTAAGCTTTTTTGCCTTGATCATTAATCCAAGGTGGCTTAAATAAATGTGAAGTACATCTGCTCCACAAAACTTTCATTTGTACCTGTTTGAAAGGCTGCTGACAACAACTCTTAACAACAACAGGCATATAGACAACAACTGGATGGACTAACTCTTGCTTCAACAAAAGAAATAGATTTCACATTTTGTGAACACCTCCATGTCTTATATCTGCATACAAATGATGGACTAGATACAAGCCCACAAAATATGCCTTTAAACAGACGACCCTTCAAGTCAAGCATGTAGAAAAAGACCATTAGGACTCTTTTTCCAAAATATGAAACTTTCATCATTGTCTCCATTTGGAGCCCATGTTAACTTCTTCCAAGTCAACATGGGATCACATGCATGTCAAAGCAATCAACCCTGCAAGTTAATTACACCTACATGTTAAAAAAAAAGAAATCATTGATATCCCTGTGTTCATGCATATCAAGCTCATGCATGCATTTCATCCCTCAGCTTTCGCTTAAACACACTGTACTTTCCAAGCTAAAATGAAATATAATGTTTCATTCTTCAACTTTCACTTAAGTACACTGCATTTTTGAAGCTGAAATGAACATAATGTTGCAGCAACAAAGTGAGTCTTCTACTTGGCCTCTTTCTATTCACAAAATTGGTAAAATCCTACAACCAAGCATACAATCAACCTCCAACTGTTTACACACCTTTTAGACAAGAGTCTTTGCTTTGTCAATCAAGCATTTTGATATCACCTTCTTTGAAGGTGGGATTAACGAAACTTAGGCTCTGATACCACCTAATCTGAAAATGGGGCTCTTAGGCTTCTTGTCTAATCTACAAGAACCTCTCCCACTTCCAAAGCTTTAAATTTTTCCAAGTCTTAATGATTTACCAATGCGGAATTAAGAAATGCTTGAAAATATAGGTGTATGCTTGTAGTTGTTTTCAGCTGATTATTTGCTTTAAAATCTGTTGTTTGTTCTGATATATGAATGTGCTTAAACTGATATATAAATGCATATAACAGTGAATAATGCAATAGTAATAAAAAACACATAAGACAACAAATTGATTAGGAGTTCACCCACAACTCTTGAGCTACATCTCCATGAGCTCCATTTAATTCAACTAGGCTTTCTGGGATTATGGTATTAGTATTATTTACAAGCTCCTGGCCCAACTCTTGCTATTCTACACAAAAACAGTGGGTTCAAACACCATTTAATCCCTTGGATCTTGAAACTCTGGCTCTTGGCTCTAGCTCTTGGCTCTTGGTTCTGGCTCTTGGCTCTAACTCTGGCTCTTTGGCTCTGGTTCTAGCTCTTGGCTATGATTCTTGGCTCTTTGGCTTTGGCTCTTGGCTTTTAGCTCTTCAGCTTTGGCTTCTTGGTCCTTTGTAACCTTCAGCTCCCTGGCTTTTCACTTGAACTTCAAGTGACCCCAAAGGCTCCCTCAGTTGCTCTGCGTAGTAGCTCTTCGGGTCTGCAACTACTTTTAGCATCTCGCTTCCAGCTTCAGCTTGCTCTCAGCTATCGCTCTATATAGCTATTGTCATGTGGAAAGAGTTATTTTTGCGGACAAACCTAACCTCCCTAGGAGTCTAAGACTCTCTAGTGACAAACAGACCAAACAAGAGCAATCCTTCTCTAAACACACGTTATCTTATGAGAGATCAAGTGTTTTCCGATCTTACCTTAGGTCCAACGCTTGTTGTAGCAGTCCAGCCTTGCTGATCCAGATGAGCTCCTCCTTCACTTTAAGACCTGCATACACTAACAAAGCAAACGATTACATAACACCTGAATATTCATCATAAAACAAAGCATATTCATCACATAGACCAAGGAGTACATGAAATAATTCATTAACAACAAATCATTGAGAAGAATGGACTTATTTGTATTAAGGAAACAAAAAAGGAACCATTACAACCTGAGCCTTGGTGTTGTGCAAGCTCCTCCCAGGGTCCAACAAGAGATTTCCTCTACTTTGACAAGCTCAACCACTCCCAATATGGCAACAAGGAAGGATAGTGATCTCTCCTCACAAGTCAACAATGGAAGTCCTAATTCCAGCAGCATTTACCCTTTAGAATGTTCAGCTTTCAACCTCCCTCCTTTGGCCCAATGCCTGTATTTATAGTATTCTAGAGGAGGTTATTCAGTTCCAACATCAATGGGATACTCCCTCTTTTGGATGGGGTAGCTCCTCTCTTGATGGAATAAGCTCCTCTATCATAGGGATGCATGAACCATCTGGAGGCGCTCAATACACGTCAAAAACTCTTCTAGAAGGCTCTAGAAGTGACCACAAGTAACTTTTTAAAGATGAAACTCGCGCCTTTTGACCTTTACAGGGTTACGCACCCAACCTTTAGCTTACAAAGCGTATAAGTACGCAGGTACAGTGTGTTTGGAGTGCGTACACGCAGGCAAGGTAGAGAGAACCTGCGTACCTAGAGATAAACATGTTTTTAAGTGACTTTCCCTCTTTTTGAAGTTTGACATGAAGAGCAGAGGTATGAGGCTTGACAAGGAGGACAATATGACTTATGGATGGAGCCATATTAACTGTAGATAGTCATGGTGACAAATTTCAGTGTAACAGCTATCATTCAAGCTCCTTGTCCCTTTGCTTGCTATTCAACCTTCCACACTCTCGTGGCCCTCTACAGCTTGATTATTTAGGCTCTCTGTCTCTTGCTCATCTTGAGGAAACATCCCCTACAATCACCCCAACCTCTGGTGGCTCTATGCCTTCTATCAGCTCTGCAACTGTGGGATGTATAGCATGAGCTCTCAACTTTGTGGCTCTTTACTCTGCTATGAGTTCCCTAAAGGAAAACTGGATTTTTCACTTAGCTCTCTAGTCTTTGAGACATACTCTGACTTTGTAGCTTCTTGTCTGTTCCTCTTTGGGCCATCATGAGGAATCATTCCATTTCGCCTCTGTGGCTCTTCGACTGGCTCTGTCTTCCTCTCACAATCCATTCAAATCCCATCTCTGGGCATTAGCAATCATTTCTAAACACCCTCAGGGATGAATGCCACCTATTTGGTAATGGAAGTGGTCTATCAACGCTCTGAATCCTTCAAAAATGGTTGCTCTATGTTTACATAGAGCATGGTGCAATACATGGAAAAATCCGCAGAAACATTGTTCCCCAGACATTCAACATTCATAACTATGTTTTACAGCACCATCGGGTCTGCTTGGGAATCGTGATCACATATCGCAATTGGCCTACTCCATGGTTTCCCCTTTGTATTTTAAAATACATTGAAATGGTGAAAATAACGCAAACATGGCTTTGGTGGATTTCAAATGTTATACATTTTCATTCTCAAACTCTTTCAAGTTCGGTTTACATCACATCGCCTTTCCCTTCGCTTTTCACTTATTAAACAAAATATGCAAAAATGCATGTAAAACTTCCTTTTCAATGGACTTCAAAATATATCAAATGTCATTTACCATCCCGACGGGCCTATCCATCACATTGGGCATGTGTGTGTGTGTGTGTGTGTGTGTGTGTGTGTGTGTGTGTGTGTGTATCGGCCCCACTCCACTGTAATGTGCCGACGCGATATTGCGATGTGACTTGTCACAATCGCATATCACATATCGCATAAGCTCGCAACCTTCCCATATACATGGTTCATGCCAACGGTGATTGCGATTTCTGATCTGCCTGTCACCGCCAATGCGAAATGTCGATCAGATCTGGACTGTTGATTGGCTAGATCCAACATCCCCTATGCAACCATTTTTTAAGCCTCCGATAGCCTTGTTTTCATGGTTTTATTCATGTTTTTAAGGCCCGATGGTGTTTTTCGGTAAGTCCAAGACTTCTCCTTTTTCAGTCTTCTTGCCCTTTTGGGAGATTTGGAAGACTTAGAGGGTTTTTAGACCCATGATTCAAGGGATTTTTGCCTCTTTTTCTTTTGAAAAGGGCAACTTAATTTTATGATAACTTTCCCATTTGAAGTCTATTTTCGCCCATTTAGTTGCGTTGGATTCAGAATAGAAGGATCCCTACAATGAGATTATTTTTGAGAGTAGCCTGCGACTTTCATTTTCCTCTGATTTACAAAGGATTTGTGCCATTTGGCACCTTTTACCTCTTACATGAAGTCTCTTAGACTTATAGGTTTATCCAGGATCCATTTTTGGATCAGTAGTAGTAAGTTTGTTTCCATTGATGTCAATTGCCATGCTGGGAGATCAATTTGGTTAGTTAGCATTGCCTGATAGTTAGCAAGTGTGTTGGAATTTTCTGGATGTATGTGGTAGCATGATGTTAGGAAATATAACATTGATGTCAACTAGGCTAGTTATGATGGCAACAGATGCTAGCATTTATGTGTTTGGTGTATCAAGCTTAGAAGGAGTCCTATGGTTCCTACAGTCTCTTGTATAGAATCATCATAGTAGAAGACTTATTAGAGAAGACATAAAATGATGGAAATGATGGTTGGGAGTCCCAGAATTTGGATGAGATTATGCCTCAATAGGTCAACTTAGATACTCTTGGAGTTAGAAAAGTTAGTTAGTTCTTAGAAAGATATTTCCAATGGTATGTATAGGTCCATAAATGGATCTTGCGATAAAATTTTATTGATAGCAAAAGTAAGGATCATGAAGTCCTTAGGAGCAAGACAAATTTTAGAACAGGGAAGCACACTGAATTTCAGAATTTCAGAATTTGGAAGTAGGCTGAAGTTCAGGACCTCGAAGGCTCAGGACATTAGAAAGGTTGAATACCAGAGTAGGTTGAATATCAGAAGCATGTTGAATATCGAAACCCTAGATTTTGGAACTTCAGAACTTTGGAGGGTTAGAGGCTTGAGACATCGGAAGGGATGAATATCATAGTAGGATGAATATCAAAATAAGGCCTAATATCATGACCCCAAATTTTAGATGTTTGGAATTTCGGAGGTGCATAGGGTTGGGACATTAGAAGGGCCAAATATTGGAGCTGGCCGAATATGGGAAGAAAGCTAGAATATCATAATCTCAAAGGCTTAGAACTTCAAAACTTCGAAATTTTACAATTTCGTAACCCTTATTAATGAATCCCTTTCAAAGGAGCCAAAGGTTACAGGGAGCAAGGATTACAAAGGAAATCACTTGAAAAACCAAGCATTGAGGGACCCTTTGACTCTTCTCAGAATGGAGACATGGTAGTAGTTGATTAGCCCTCAGGAGCTAACAATGGTAGATGACATCAGCATGACATGGTTGTACAAAAGACATGTGGTATTCATATTCAACATGATTGAGTGGCTTATTGGGGAAATGCTTGGTGACATGTGTCACCGCTAAGGAGATTCCATGTGTGGTGTATGATAAGAGCATGATGTCATCTTAGGCGTATATCGAAGGTTGGAGATTCCATAACTACATTGTAATTCCTTTTTGAAAATGTTCCGATACCAGGGAGCTTCGATGTTGTTTGTGTTTAGTCATGGAAATTAAAATAACCAAGGGAGTAGAGCAAAGAACAAAACAAGATAGGCCAATGGTAGGATCCTGAAGGGCTTAGCACCAAAGTGTTATGTAGATGCCTCATCGGTATTTTAGAGGTCAAAGGTTTCGTAACTCTGCTATAATTTCTTTTTGAAAAATTTCTGATACCAGGGAGCTCCGATGTTGGTGGAGCTTGGTCATGGAAGCCCAAAGAACCAAGGGCATAGAGAAAGAATATAAGGAGATATGCCCCTGGCAGGATCTTGAAGGACTTAACACCTAAGTGCTATGTCACCAGTCACAACACCTGATCCTATTGTGAAAAATAATAAGAGGCTAAGTAAAAGAGGCTAAAGGACAGGCTCAGAATTTCAGAATCTCGTGATTTCGTAACATATTGGGGAAATAAATTTACGAAATGTGGGGCTCCAAAATTGCTACAGAAGTGTGTATGAAGGATGAATGATTTAAAAAGTTAGTAAATTTTCATAGTAAGGTTCATGTCACAGGAGTAATGGTGACTATAGAGATCATTGAGTTAAGGAAAAAAGGACCACAGTTGCTCAAATGCTTTTATGTAGCAATGGCGACTGCGAAGATCGTTGAGTTAAGGAAGTAGGGACCACAACTGCACATGATGATTTAAAGGAGTCTATATTGAGTAGAGACAAGCTATCCCTGATCTTTCCTTCATGCTATTAGAAACTAAATGAAGATGTACATGATATTTGTTCATAGAAAGAACAAGATCCCTTTTGGAGTGTGAAGGATTGACTAAAGATTTATGTCTCAGCATGGCAAAACTCTGTTATCTAGGAAAACACTTCTATAGATAGAAGCAATCCCTCTAGTCCAATGAGTCGATCCAGTAAAGACCGAAACAAATACATGCAAAACTCTCCTAGTTTAAATCAGAATGACATGAGCGAGGAAATATAGCCTGCGTCACTCCTATGTTGTCACTTTTCGATGTTGATCTTGATCTCCTCACTTCCAAGCGTGATCCTTTCTATTGTGTTGTGAACGAATAATTGCAAGAGAGATAAAAAAAAGACAACAAAGGAGAAGCACAGAATATGCATTCCAATGTAAATCATACGAAAGGTCAAGGAGCATCATACTAAGTAAGTAGTCATTTACATGCTTATGGAAAATAAACATACATTGTATTAATAATAAACACAAGAGGGAAGCATACAAACATTGATGTTGGAATCCTCCTTCGGGATGGGTTTCCAAGTCCAAGCCAAGACTTCTCAAGCTCTCCTTTCTCCTTCACAAATTGGCAACAATTAGGCACAATTTAGCAGCAGCATGATGAATCTAGGCCAACAAACCATTTGAGGGTATACGAGAATGTATTTATGGGGAAGGAGAGGGAGTTAGGGATCCACAAAAAGGAGGAAGGAGGTCCACATCTTAAGGGTAGCTTCCTTAAATGTAGGATCAAGGACGCAGAATGGGAGAACTCAACCATGTCCTTACTCAACTATAACTAGTTCGTCGTTCTCTAGGATTCTAGTAAGAGAAGCTTCTACTCAATTTTTGGAGAAACTGCCTAAAGAGGATCAACATAGATTTTCCTACCCAAAATCACACAACCAGTGCTAGTCACTTGTTAGACCAAAGGATACTAGCACAAATTTGCCTACTAAAAGTAGCATTGGGCTTGCAAATAGGGTTTTTGACAAGCACTTCTAGAATTTCTTCAAGGCATCTTTTCTTCTTTTCTCTAGGGATGCTCTAATCAATGTTTTTCATGGTGAATTGATTGACAACTTTTGTCGCTTTGTGATATTTTGGAGAATGTTTGACAGCTCAGGGTATGAGATAGGGAGTGTGACAAATTAATTAATTATAGATGCCCCCTAAAGCATGAATTCACAACAGAGAGTGATGGCTGAAATGCTTTAGAAGTTAAGGTAAGGAATTTGTAGAACTACCATCAGGAGACTTATAAATCAAACATAATACAACATATATGACATATCTGATGTAGGCATCTAACAATACATGAATCCATGACATGGGCGCAACCATATGGCTGAAAGGGATCATGTGTGTAAATCCATGGCATGGACGCATCCACTTGACTAGAAAGGATCACGTGTATGGATCTGCAACATGGACGCAACCATCTGACTAGAAATGATCATGTATATGGATCCACGGCATGGACCCATCTATCTGACTAGAAATGATCTTGTGTACAATCATGCATATTTAATAACTCCATGTAGCCTGGATTTATCAAATGAAACCCAGGCTATCCATCTTCGTCCTAATCCAACCAAAGTATGAATCTAACAATGTGAATAAATGGGTTGAAGTTGAACATGGTATAAACCACTTGATTAACATTAAATGATGTAAACAATTAACATGCACAAGGTAAACCACGAATGATGACAATGGCTCTCAAGGTACGACAACACAATTGACGAGTGTGAACAATGAAGTTAAAGTCAAAAACTCACAGAATCATGTGATGGAAGCTCAGTGATGTGAACCTATCATCGAATGCGAAGAACCTGCCATTAAGGCATGCAAGCTCCAAGGTATTGAAAGGGAGATTTTAGACCATCTTCTTGGATAATGAGTTGGAGCCGACAGGAAGTGATCCATCAAAGGAGGGGCATAATGTTTGCCACACCATCGACACCAAGAAAAAATATGTAGCAGAGTAGGTAAGAATGATTTAGGATTATTGCAACAAAGGTAAAATGGGGTATAATAGTTTTGAATTTGTAGACAACACTTCTCTTGAACATATCGGTGACACGACTCCAGAGTTTGGCATCTTTTCACTCAAAATGGGATCAATGGTCATGATGACGATAGGTAATGATCAAATGAGAGGTAAATGGATTTCCCAAACCTAGAAAAGAAATTGATTAAGCCAGGATATCCCAAACCCAACATGAAATGTAGATAAGTGTCATGTTTAAGAGTGACATGCTACCTTTCATACATAATACAAGACACATTTACTTCCACTTTCCCCCCGTTATTTCTATCGAGTACCTCTTTACTTTTAATCACAAGCTTTAAGAGGATACCATATGCTTGTCGTATAAGTTCATCCTTCGGATGAATCCATCCTAGTAAGTTTAACAAGCCCTAGGAAGGATTAGCTCGGTCTCGTCATGGTGACAAGTCCTACATCATTCTAGTTTTATGAGTCCGACATAGGGGTGACTTGACATATTTTTCATGTTTAGAGAGTTTGAAAAAGAGGAAAAAAAGAAACTCCATAGGTCCCTTATCGTAGATAGTCTCTCGAATCTGAAAAGGTAGAAAATATTATTCAAGAGAACCTCTTAGCCAGATGTGACCAAGGTATTCCTTTTTCGTACAATAGCCTATCTTAGTACAGAAAAGGGTTAAAATTATACTGAGTAGACATAATTTGATTTACATTAACGAGTTCAAAATGACAATTAATCGACAATCCTTTCATATTTTTTGAGTCTAAAAAGAGCTGAAAGATGACTCCACCTAGAGGAAGGAATAGTATAAAAAGATAGCAATTGGTTTTGGTTATGATGGAACTGCTCAAAACATGTAAAGGTTAGGAGGCTAGCTAATAAGACCACTGATCACAGATGTTCCTCTGGTAAAGGTAAAACAACCAAGTGAAAGAATATGATCGGCCAAAGAGATGGTGACGATGGAATGAAAAAAATGATGCTCATCTAGCAAAAATAGGTTGATAAAGATGACAAACATGAGAGGTAAAGTGGGAATGATTTCATTTTTATAGAAGCTTGAAACATGGGAAACTATGCTTGAGGATACTTGAATATGGTTTCATTAATTTTCACAAGCTTAAAACATGAGAAAAAAACTATGCTTGGATTTGGTTTCATTTTTACACAAGCTTGAAATGAAAACAACCTATGTTTGGGTTTGGTTTCTTTTTTAAACAAGCTTGAAACAAAGATAAATTATGCTTGAGATGAGTTTGCATGCCCCCAACATAATTACTTAATTAAAGGTTCATTTTTAAACAAGCTTGAAACAAAGATAAACTATGCTTGAGATAAGTTTGCATGCTACTTGCATAATGTCTCAACTCTTGATACATGCCCCCCAAGCTTCATTTCATTCATTGAAGTAGACTACTAGCTACTAATAGGTGGATGGAATGAAGGTTCACTTATGAGATCAAGTGAAAGACTTGACAGGGACTTTACGAGATCTAATCAGAGACTTGAATTGGAAGGAGATTTGTTTCATTTTTTAATGAGCTTGACATAGGAAAAGAACCATGCTCATGGTACCTTGCTTCATTTTTTAATGAGCTTGACAGAAATAAAATAACCATGCTCATGATACCTTGTTTCATTTTTTAATGAGCTTGACACAAGTAAAATAACCATGCTCATAGGGACCTATTTCATTTTTAACAAGGTTGGCATAGTAAAAGAACTATCCTCATGACACCTATTACATTTTTTAATGACGTTGACATAGAAAAAGAATTATCCTCGTGACACCTATTTGATTTTTTAACAAGGTTGACACAGTAAAAGAACTGTCTTCATGACACGTTTATCACAACCTATAAGAGGTCATAGCTTCTAAGAGGTTCTCATCAGATGGGAGAACAAAACTCTAGAAGCGATACATGTCAAGGAATCTAATGGAAATATCAGGCTCCAATACCCCCAGTACATGATGCACTATATCATTCACTAGATTATTAGTAGACGCGAGCATGGAATAGGTTGCCACATTATTAACCTGTGAAAGGGATGATACCACTTGCATACAAGGACCATTTAGGGAAGATGGTTTATTGGGAGTCAAATTAAGATCAACGAATGAAATTGGATGAATGGCCACAATTCTTCCTTCATGTAGGAAACATATGACATGAAAGAGATAAGAGACAAGAGCTCCTATGATATAAAAATGGTCACGACCAAGGAGTAAATTAAAATCCAAAGGGCCTTGGACAACCTGATGAGCCTCATAGATGGGTAATTATATGGGCTTATTTTACCTCCTAACCTATTCAAATCAACCATTCTCTTAGCTTATTGTATGATTTTCTGATTATATTTATGCTTATAGGGTGAGTTGAGTTAGTTATTATGCCATGCGGTCTAACATGTATTTAATGCAGATTATTGATGGATTTCGAGGTCAAAGTCAAGGATCTAGTGGCCAAAATACAGCAATAACTCGAAGTAGATAGAGGAGAGGACTTATAGGAGGTAATCCCCCTCATTTATTTCTCCTCACTCCGAATTCCCTTTCATTCAACTCGAAGTATAAGCAGCCGAATCATGCACTAGAAGGCAACCGAGCAAGTGGAAGATGATTGATAGTTATCTAGAGTTTTGGGAGCCAAGCCTCCCTAATTTTAAGGAAGCTATTGGTAGATTCAGATGTATAAGTATAGAGGCCTAGGGCCTCACTAGGGTCGACTTTTTTCTTGGGAAAAATCTGCTCAAATTTCAAGCTTACTATTTTGTGACAGTTTTATGTAATCTTGTTATTTTTTTGATAATGAAGATGAAATCCTTTTTGAGCTAGCACTGAGTTAACTTATAGGGCTGAATATCTTGGGTTAGGGCCCAATACAAGCAGCCAAGCTTCTCTTTACTTGTATTTGTATGCTTTACTTCAGTTTGTAGATTAATTTGCTGTTAGATGTATTTCTCTTATGGTTAAGAATAGGTTGCCTTTGATGATTTAGTTGCTTGCTTCCATTTGTGCTTTCTGTAGCAGGTTAAGAAGTGATAAAAGAAGATTTAAAAGGCTAGAAACAATGCCTTGGCCTCTCTTCCTCCCTTTGGGACCATGATTTGAGGCAAAGATTCTCTTGCTGCCCCAAAAACGTAGATTTTCCTCATTCCTATGACTTCTAGTGTTTACAGCTCTCTAGTAGGTTGATAGTCAAGTTTTGGTTTGCTTTAGATCTTCTTTATCATGTTCACTTCCTAAATTGCAATATTTCTTTTGAATTCTTTCCTTTCTTGCAACATTTCCCAACATTTCCTTCTATACATCATAGTTTAGGCCATTTCAATGCAAAACTCTGTTTTTCCTAGGATGCACTTATTTCATTGATTGCTTGATTTTCTTGGTTGACTGTCAGTTTCTATGCAGCATATATCTTCCAACAGTAGGCTAGCTTACCAGAAATCACACCCTCCATCTGATCCATGCCCTATAGGTCTCCCAAACCTCACCTAAATTCTGCCCTAGTTTCCTACATTTTCCATAGAACTTCTTCCTCTCTCCTTGAGCAACCCCAATCATATTTCTCTCTCCTGGTGATTCATGGTAGACCTTAGGCACCCTAACACCTCATTACAACCTTCATCCACCTTTTCCACCCATTCTCACACCCTCAAAATAGCGAAAATTGCTCTCGGCCTCCTCATGTAGGCCTCTTGTAGTTTCCCTTTTTTCCTCCTATAGTTTTCTTGTGTCCTCTTGTAGTTTTTCTGGTAGGCTTTCTTTTGAAGGCTGAGAGTGGGAAAAGCTTCTAGAAGGCCACCTAAAGCCTCCTAGGACCCATCCACAGCATCCTACATCCCCCCAAACTTCGAAACCACCCTCTAATGCCACCTGTTTGCTGCCACACTCACACACAATAAATTAGATGCATGTTAAACTTACATAAAAACACATAAAAATCCAAAAATATGTTTTTTTACTTATTTACTTGCAGAAATAGAATGGTTAGATGTTGTTTACTTCCTTGAGTAGGTAATGACATTTCTCTCTTGTTTTTCATAGTGTTTTTGGCAAAAGTATAATTAGCTTGTTAATTAGGGTTTACTAGGTTTTGCTTTACATTCCCGTCTTTCTCCTTTCTGCAGTTAGAATAGCATCTGTAGAGTAATCTTTCTTTCCTTTCATCACACATAGAGATTCTTATGAAATATATAGAATTTGGCTTGAGCTCCTAGTGATCTCACATCAAATCACCACTTTTTGGCGTCGTTTTTGGGCAAGCGTCAGAGTATTATGTGATTACTGCTTTCTTCTATTTCCTATTGCAACATTAAACTAATAGTTCATTTCAGAAAAAGTAGACTAGTCATTTCTTTTCTTTTAGCTCTACATTTCCTTGATTTCCTTTTCAATTATGCAAATTTCCATTCAACAAGTTCATTTCAACTAGTTGCAATTTGTTTTGTTCAATCAAAATTTTAGTTTCTGTATGTAATTTCAGTGTGGGGAAAAAGAAACTAAAACCAACGAGAAAGATTTCCTTTCATGCCTCGTAGGAATAGAGATAACTCAAGAAAATTTTTTCCCAACATCCCCACTGCTTCATACAACCAACCTTCTCTCTTCTTCGGTGGCTTCAATCAAGAAGAACCCTTGGGTGAACAACCAAACATATTTGAGGAACCTATAGGGGAAGAAGAAGAAGAAACGATTCCTCTGGAGCCAATGGCTGAAAATAGAAATGCTAGGGGAAATGGAGAGGGAATAGAGGGTACCTTCCCCATTCAGGAGACCAATGGGGACACCAAAATGAAGAATATAAGTCTTTCAGCTCTATCTCACTTCCATCGTCTGACTACAAAAGATCCTGAAACATTGTTGTTCGAGTTTGTTGTCATTTGTCGAACTTATGACTATGCAAAAGACGAGCAAAAGTTGAAATTTTTCCCTTCTACTCTCAAGGACATAGCACTACGTTGGTTCATGGGATTACTTGGCAATAGCATCACAACTTGGGCTCATATGCAGCAGGCCTTTAACGAAAACTATCGAGACTATTGTAGGTCAAAAGATACTAAAGAATAAAACTTCTGAATGACCATAGGAAGTGATGAGTCCCTGGAAGAATATGAAGAAAGGTTCCAGCTCAGTTACAAAAGGGCCAAGTGTACACTTGACTCTGAATCTCTAAAGTTGGTCCTGCTCAGGGGAATTCGAGAAGACCTTTTAGACACCCTCCATCTACTGGCCAGGGGAGACATCTACCAATATCCTATGAGGAAATGAAGACTATTTTTAGAAACCATTCTAGAGCAGTCAGAAAGAAAGGTAGGGTGAGTCAACCCATAGCCAGTACCTCTTCTTCCAATTCATCCATTAAAGGTGAAATTGGTAACATGCTGGAAGACTTCAAGAGTGAGATGCTACAGACTCTTGCCATGCAAATGGATACCTTACATATAAAACGAAAACAAGAGGAAGCATAGAGAGCTTTGGCCATTTTTTTCCCTAGATGCACCAGGAGACATCCTAGGAATGAATGCCCATTGAACTCTATAGAGGTTTGTTTAGTCTGTGAAGAAGATCATTCTACAGATAATTTCCCTTCCTTGCCTGGACTTAAAGCTGTATACCAAGGGGCCGAAGGAGTCACTGAATAGATCTATTAAATAAACCAAAG
>APFE030295911.1:0-24598 GCA_000404065.3 Pinus taeda
TTTTGATTTCTTAAATGCAATACTTTCATCAAATATCACATCTCGACTAACTTCTATTTGGTGTCCTTCTTTTATATAGATCCTATATGTCTTTGAAGTATACTATAGCCAACAAATGTTCCCTTCATTCTTGTAGGATCCAACTTCTTTCTCTTATCCTTTGGTATGTGAATATAGATAGGATAGTAGAATATTCGAAGAGGGTCCACACTTGGTTTCTTCCCAATGAATACTTCCTCAAGAGTCATGTTGTCTAGTGATCTGTGAGGACTTCGATTTTGAATATATACCACAGGCTTTGTTGCTTCACCCCACAAAAATTTTGGGAAAAATTGATCATGTAACATGGCTCTTACACTTCTTCAATAGATCAATTCTTTCATTCTACAACTCCATTTTGTTCGGGATTGTATGGGACTATTAACTCCCTCTTACTTCCAAACTCCTTACAAAAAGCTATGATTTCCTTTGAAGTATATTCTCCTCCATTATCGGACCTCAGAATCTTCATTCTTCTTTCTGTAAGGTTCTCCACTTCAGCTTTGAATTATTGAAATTTGATGAATACTTCATCCTTGGATTTCAGCAAATAAACCCAAGTTTTCCTGGAATGGTCATCAATGAATGTCACATAATATAGACGACCTCCAAGAGACTTTGTAGACATAGGACCACAGACATTAGAATGAATGAGATCCAAAATTTCTTTCGACCTTGAAGCACTGCTTCCAAATGGTCTCTTGACATTTTTACCTAATGCACATCCCTTGTATACTCCTTCATGATCCTCCTTGAGTTCGGGATGCCATTGACCATTGAATTTAGATTTGGTAATATTTTGTAGTGAAGGTGACCAAACCTTCTATGCCAAAGTTCACATGGGCTTACTTCAATGTGAACCAAATCTTGGGAGAGGGGAGTCAGCAATCTGTAGAGTCTTCCTTCTCAAATCCCAATCATCTTTGCATTTTCGATGCTAGAGTTTTTATCCCATAGTACAACCTTTCCATCTATAAAAGCGACTCTATCTCCCTTATCTTCTAGACATCAAATAGCAAGTAGATTCTTTTGCAAAATTAGAACAAATAAGAATGTTGTTCAGATGAATACTTCCTCCATTCTATAGCTCCAGCAAGGTTGATCCAATTCCTCTTACAGGATAGCTCTTCTTGTCACCAAGCTCAATGGGGTAAGAAGATTTCCCTCTTGATAAGGTCTTTAGTTGCTTGTGCTCACCAGTCATATGTCTTGATGCTCCACTGTTGATCACCCAAATGTTCTCATCTTCAAATGTGCCAGTAAGAGCTGAGAACAGTCCTTCGTCCTTTGTAGATGTCTTGGTCATATCATTCTTGATAATTAGGCGATTCCACAATGCCTTAATGCCCTTCTTGAGACGACTTGCTACCTTCGAACACTTCTTTAGAAACTTCTTCAAGGGAGTAGTGATCTTGATCATGCCCTTAGCCAACCTTAGCTCTGATACCATGTTGAGAAATCTATAGGGCAATAGTTAGAATGATTTCTCTTATACTTGATAACTGCTTATGATGTATTTTTACTTTTTCTTACTTATTTGGTTCTTCTCTTAATTTTATATTGTTCTTATCAACAAATGGCTACCAAAACAAGAAGATCCACACTACACAAGAACATAGGATATAGGCTACAAGCCAGGGCCAAAAAACCTCTCCACTTGAGAGGAAAACCCACAAATATGTTCTCTTCTTATATATCCTTCAATTGATGAATTCCAAGACATCTAGACCAAGGCCAATACCCTTCCAAGACCAAGTCTGACCTTCTTTATGATGTGCTTTCTTTGTCCAAGTCAAACCCAGTCAAATCTCTTCCAACAACACAACTTCGACCCCCAGGTACAGAATTTTGGCCTCCACTGCAGGTTTGAAATTTTCAGCCTCCAACAACAGTTGCTTCCACACATGTGAGCTTCTTTCGGGCTTCCAAGACTTTTTGAGACCTTCGCTTGAGTTTCTCCTTCTTCTAGGGCTTGAGGATGACCTAATGAGCCTTCCTTTGACCTTCTCTCTGCACTTTCTCCAAGTTTGATCTTGTAGCAGCAAAACCCTAACCTAGCAACAAAAACCCTAGTCTCCTTCCTTCACACGTGTGATGAGAGAGAGAGAAATAACCCAATCACTTGATCTTCGTCCTTCTTCTTCCTTCGTTAGCCTCTTTCTTCTTCGCCTTCGCTTCCTTGATGAGAGAATGAATTGTGTCCATAGGAGGTCGAGTTCCCTCCTATATATAGGCTTCCAAGGTGGACGAAATACCTCAAATTAGGTTGACTTCTTAGCTGGCAAGCCAACTTGGTCTTGGAGGGTATTTTAACAGTTTTAAATATAAAAATAATTCTTTTTACAAGTTACAATGTGCCCAATGGGGTCTTCAACATATGACAATGACTCTTTTGACTTCTTAACCTAGGACAAAACCCCAAAAGCACTCAATCAATGCTTGACGTCTAAAATAAAAGACCTTGAGCATGAAATCGATGCTTCAAAATAACAATAATAATTTTTATTTCATTTTACAATATACAAGAATCAAATGTACATTTCATATTTATGAAGACCAAACCTAGTTACACATTTTTCAACAAGGGTAACACTGCGAATGCAACAACTACGCAGATGGAGGAGATGGTCGCGAAGGTTGAGAAAAACTCTGCCTTAGTATCTTGCCTTTCTAGAACCTTCACGAAAGGTGTTTGGTTCACGAACAGTGGGGCATCTCATCATATGACAAGATCTCGAGACTCTTCACCAACATGACCAAGGAACCCAGAGATGTAAATGTGGAGCTCGGTGATAAGGCCAAGTATGCATTCAACGAAACTGGGAGTATCAAGTTCCAGATGGACTCAGGCGGTATCATGGAGGTGATCGAGGTGTTATATGTAACAGGTTTGGAGAAAAATACCCTTTCAGTTTCGTCCACGGAAGACAGAGGACTAGAGGTCAATTTTACGGAAGGTGAAGTGGTTGTTGGCCAAAGGGGACCAATTTCAGTAAAAAGAGGGTGATTGATAGAAGAGAGAGGGATCTCTATCTATTGAAAGGGCAACCGGTGAAGGCTCTCATTCATGAGAGTGAAAACCAGAGTGAGAGTTGGCATAGGAGGATGGGGCACCTACACTACAGAGTTCTTCATATGGTGCAAAGGATGGTTACTAGTTTTCCAGAGATCCAGGTGGAGCAGGATGAAGTGTGTAAAAGGTGTGGGCTTGGCAAGCAAGAGAAGGTTGCATATCCTCACAATGAGACCAAGTCAAAGGGCGTGTTATACTTGGTGCATTATGATATTTGCAGTCCTATGTCTGTAATGTCGAGCATAGGGTCCTTATACTTTGCGAAATTCATAGATGATTATTTCAGGAATACTTCGATCTACCTCCTAAAGACCAAGGATGAGGTCTTCAATCAGTTTCAAGAGTTCAAGGCCCTTGTGGAGAACCAAACAAGGAAGAAGATTAAGGTGTCAAGATCGGATAATCGAGGTGGGTATACCTCTAATGAGTTCCAAGATTTTTGCAATGAGGCAGGGATTAAGGAGGAGCTCACAATACCTTAAAACCCTTAGCAGAATGGGGTTACTGAGAGGAAGAATAGGACCATCATGGAGGCAGCCACAGCAATGATCTAAGATCAAGAGTTGCATGCAATACAATTGTGTACATCTAGAACAGGAGTCCTCACAAGAAATTGGAGGGTGTGACTCTTGAGGAGTTGTTTACAGGAGTGAAATCAGATGTGAACCATTTGCGCATATTCGATAGTCAAATTTATGTCCATGTTCTTACAGAGAAGAGGACCAAGCTAGAGCCCTTATCTGAGAGAGGCATGTTTGTTGGCTATAGCAAGGTCTCAAAGGCCTATCAATTCTACATTCCAAGACAAAGAAAGGTGATCTTCAGTCGGGATGTCAGATTTGATGAGGGCAAGACCCTTAGGAGATCTCATCAAAGGGAGCCAGCATTGGTAGAGGAGCGGGAGCGATACACTATTAATGCTAAGCAGGGACCAAGAGAACCCACAGGGACACAACCAGCAAATTCGAAGGATGAGTTGGATATTCCTTAGAGCTCTACCAGAAGTAGGTCGAGATGGGTTGAGCAGACAGTAAGGGATGCTAAGGAGCATGTACAAGCTCCTAGCAACACTTTCAAGCAGAGCAAACCACCGACTAGGTATTCAAGTTATTTGGCACCGATGAGCAAAATAAACGAGTCTGAGATATCCGCTTTTGAGGAGGCTAAAAGCGAGCAAACCTAGACAGATACCATGATAGAGTATAACTCCATCATGAGTAATGATGTACGGGATATAGTGCCAAGACCAGAGGGAAAGTTTGAGGTCACTTCTCAATGGATCTACAAGATAAGCATGCAGTTGACAATAGTATCAAGAAGTATGAATAAAGGTTCATGGCAACAGGGTTCTCCCAAAAGGAGGGAGTAGACTATTGTTGATTTTTCTAGGGCAAACAAGCTAGAAATAATTTTCTTCCACAGATAACTACTTCCACTGATTAGTTACCATTAGTTTCACATATCATTCATCCAATATCATTACGCAGTTATACAAAAGAAAATTTCAACCAATAAACATGAAAGAGCAGTAGAAAAATAACAATGAGACAAGAGACATGGAATTTAGGCTTGAGGCCAGGGCAAAATCGACAAGGGGAAAACCTAGAAATATTTGCTTATGAGAGAGAATTCAAAGTTCATCGATACATTCAGAAATAAGACATTAGGATAACATCTAACCAGAAATTAAGAGCATCCACAAGTCCCGAGCCTCCCTTCTAAAATTCGGCCTTCTCCATCTCCTTCCTCTGTTAGAACAAAGAGAAAACAATAGATGATTGATGTATCAAATGAGAGGGAGAGTCTCATATTTATAGTCTTCCAACAGGGGCGAAAAGGTGCCTCAAAGGGGCCTAGCCAACTTGATCAATTTTGGAGGCATAATATAGATTTAAATTTCTACTTCTTCACGGGATGAAAATACCAACAATGGCTACTATATTTCAAACAACGAGGAGACATTTGCACCCGTCACCAAATATGCATCTATTAGGGCAATTATGTCCATTTTGCTTCAAAGATGGGGTGGAGGATACATCAAACGGATGTGAAGTCTGCTTTCCTCAACAGGGTTATTGAGGAGGAGGTGTATATTGAGCAGCCTCATGGTTTTGAGGTATATGGGAGAGATTCCCATGTATGTAGGTTGAAGAAGGCCCTTTATGGGTTGAAACAAGCTCTGCATGTTGAAAATTGTAACTAGGTTCGGTCTTCATAATTGTCATTGTACTTATGTAATTATATATTTTATGTAAAAGCCCACAAAAAATAAAATCAAGCATGGGTTTCATGCTCAAGTCAATTTGTTAATTAGGTCAAGCATGTTCTTCATGCTTCTAGGGTTTATTGAGTCAAAATAATATTTGTCATGAGTCAAATTATTGTATTGAAGTCAAGTCCAATTTGGACTTTGAAAAGAAAGTTGAAAAAGAATTTTATCTGAGTCAAAAAAGTCAACTTTGTCCCCACAAGACCAAGTTGGCCCTCCCTGGTCAAGTCATCCCTAGAAGTGACCCATTCAACCTCCTAGATGTGTATAAATAGAAGACAGTTCGACCTCATCTGGATCATCTCAAGCAAGTTCGATTTCTGTGAAAGGAAGAGAGAGAAAATCAGCAAAAAAGTCAAGAAGAAGAAAAAAAGACAAAGGAAAGAGAGCAAAGGTCAAAGGAGGAATAAATTTGCCCTTAATTCTCTCACACGTGCAAAATTTTGAAGCAGTTGTCGGGGCCGAAATTGCAGACCTAGTTGCAGGGACCAAGATTATGTTGCAGGGGCTGCAAATCTATAGTTTGACTGAGTTTTGAAGGCGTTTACTACCGATGACCAGAGTTGACTTTGACTTGTTGGAGAAGCTTGAAAGGAGGGTTAACTTGGGTCTTGTGGGAAGTCTTGGTCTTGGTGTTTGGGTCTTCGAATTCTCACCTTGATCCAATTCTATAAGAATAGAAGATTTTCTAGGTTTTCCTCTTGGAGGGGTTTTGCCCTGGCTTGGAGCCTACATCCTGTGTTCATTGTTTTTTTGTGATCTTCATAGATTATGGTTTTGGTAATTGTTTGATGAGCATAACATAATAAAAGTAAGAAGAAACCAACATATAATCACAAGCAATTATCAAAGTAAAGAGAAATCAATCATAATTGTTGCCCTAAGTGATTTCTCAACATGGTATTAGAGCTAAGGTAAGGAAAAGGCAGCTTGAAGATCACTCTTATTAGCATATGGGGAAGACTTTCATCGAGAACTACTTTGGAGGACATAAGGAAGGGCTTGAGGAAGAAGGTTCATCACTCATCTTGAAGGAAGACCTCTACATCAACTATGAATCTCTCTCTCTCTCTCTATCATTGAAGGCTCTTGGTTACTCGTCATCTTTTGAAGAAGATCATCATATTATTAATCTCTCTCTTGGAAGCTATTTGATCATCATCCATTTTGAAGCTCTACAAGAAGATATGACTTAAGGAGCATCATCTACGCTCTTGGAAGCAACATCATTAATCTTTGAAGCAGCTTGAACCCACCATTGTACCAGCCATCCTAGAAGTTATCATTCTAGGACATCTTTTAAGTCTCTTGGAAAGTCTTGGGAGCATCAAGACATTTAAGAACATCATCATCAAGGACACTCATTTGACAAGTACTATATTATTTTCTATGTCTCTACCTTCAAATCAAATGACTTCACTCTGTAAAGAAGGCAACAAGCTCGATGGGTCATCAAGCTTCCAAGCATGGAAGAGAAGAATAGACTTGATACTTGTAGAAAATGAAGTCATGGACTATGTTCTTAGAAAAGTTACAAAACTAGAGACGGATAAGGCTCAAGAATGGGCCAAGTATTCTAAAGGAGAAATTAGGGCTTAAAGGATTCTCCTTGAATCCATCAAGGATCATCTTATTTCATTCATTGCAAATTTGGGTACTTCTAAAGCAATCTATGACAAGTTGGTAAAATTATACTCAGTCAGTACCTCAAGTCAGAAAATATCTTTAAGGAATCGACTATACAAGACAAGGTTATCGAAGGATGAAGACTTGGTTTTGTATTTTATGAAGGTTTCACAATTGAGGGATCAACTACAAGGACTTGGAGGAGTTGCTTCAGATTCAGAATTAACTACTTGTATACTCAATGCTTTACCCTCAGAATGGAGCAGTTTTGTGTCAAGCGTATACTCTAGAAAGGACACTCCAAGCTTCGATGAGTTGTGTTCTCTATGTGTTATAGAAGAAACAAGATGGAAGGCCAAAGATGACACCGAACCCAATGAAAGGTCTCAAGCTTTTATTGCTAAAACAAAGAAGAATAGTGGAAGGTTTAAAAGATTTGAACCTCATCAAAGGCTAAGTAGAAGTAACAACAATCAACCACGTGGAAGACAAGACATGTCCAAAGTACAATGCTTTGGATGCAATGAATACAGACACTTTAAAAGAAATTGTCCTAAGGATCCTCGAAATAAGAAGAACAATAAAAGGAAAGAAAGGAGTGAAGCCCACATCACTGAAGAAAATGAAGAACCAGAAAAGAAGTTGAAGAGTGAAGATCCTAAAAACCTCTAATATTGAAGATCTCCACTCTATCAGTATGTTTTTCCTTTTATTAGAAAATGGCAGTGAAGACAGCTTGTACAGTTACTTTTGTAGAAGAATTATGACATCATGAAAAGAAGCATGCAGTATTGGAATGTTTAGAGCCTACATAGTCAGTTATTGGAAGCAGTCATCTAGCAAAACAAGGATAGAAGGATTTGGATCATTTAGCTACTTTACAATATATGCACTTCACAATTCATGCAGCTACTACTTGGCATCATATTATAGAAGCAGTCATTAAGCAGAAAGGGATCTCTAGGGTCCACTGTTAGAAGAAGGTTCTTCATCATATGAAAGAACTACTGTCACATGGCAAAAGTATATTCCACCTAGAAGAAAGCAAGCATCGTAGAAGTTTGTAGATAGTCGAATTGCCGAATGAAGGCATGATTGAAGCATCTCTCATCTTAAGAAAGGAAACTCATCATAGACATTATCTTTGAGGAAAGAAGCAGTTCATTCAAAGAATCCATCCAAATGAGTATAAGAAGAAAGAGGTATGCATATAGTAAATTCATATCTTCAAAAAGGTTTTTGTAGGAAGAGTTGGATGCAGAAATTACCTAGAAGTATGAACATGACATGGTTAAGATTAGTTGAAACAAGAACTCTTCCATATGGTTATTCGACAAATAGAAGCATGATATTGATCAACATCTAATATGATCACTTGAAGAACATAAGATAGGAATGACAATTTTAGAGGGAGCTGTGAAGACCAATGTTTTTGAAACCGGAACCGGTGACCGGACCGGTCCACCTAATGAACCGGTTTACCGACCGGAACCGGTCTAACCGAGACTGGTTTGGTCTAAACGAACTGGTTTTAAAAAAATACATTGAATAATTAATTTTTAATGAAACAAAACTATTTTTAAGATGTAAAACCATGATTCCAAGCCATTAGAGACAAAATATGCAAAGTTTGCTCATTTATATACCATGTAAAGGTGAATATATCCAAATGGCACCGAGTACAATACATATCATCGACAAAATAGCAAAATACATAAGAAATGAGGCTCTAAATGGCCTATAAAGTCCAAAAACAATGCTGCAAGCTATGAGGCTATTGGCCTACTACAAGTCTACAGTGTACACATGATCAATCATCAAGTTCATCACCACTACTAGACACAGGATCATCATTAGGAGCTACATAGACATCATCTGGTTCAAAGCCTGAGGATGCCTCAGCGTGATCTGCAACCTCAGTATCAATGCCACCAATGACAATAAAAGTGGACCTAATGGAAGCACAAGTTTGTCGACCTGCACGACTAGTGCCTTCCATTGGTTCTTTGCCTTTCCTTGATGCCGCTATTGATCCTGGTTCTGATGCTGCCACATAATCTGCTTCATCCCCCGCTAAAGCCATGTCGATATCAAAATCAGCCTCAAACACGGGATCTTCAGTCTCCTCCACCCATTCTGATGTTGCATCAATATCGTCCAACACAATGGGATCTAGATCAGGTGATTTGCTCATCATTTGGTTCCTCCTCAGTCGAAGGTTGTATTGCACAAAACAAGATCATTTAACCGTTTTTGTTCCAAACGGTTTCTCTTCTTCATGTGTATGCGCTCAAAACCAATTGCGCTCACAACTTGAAGCATTGCAAGTTTGACTGAGGACTCTAATTGCAAACCTTTGCAATTGAGGACACTAGCCACCAAATGACTCCCACTAATGTGCTACAAAGAAAAAGACATTAATTAGTAACTTAGTTTATAATTTGAATTGTAAAGAACGTAAACAATTTTAACTTGAAAAGAAAAACAAATTGGAAATTGGAATTGCTTACCTAGTTGGTCCACATCTCTTGCCATCTTTGCCAAGTTTTTGCCAAAAGTACCACTTGCCATATTGAAAACAGTAAGCTATCTATGTATTTCCAACTGGTCTACATGGCTAGGGACCATGCGCTCCAAGCAATCAATCAATCCAGCTCTGACCTCCCCATCATGCTGATCTCTTAGCCGATTCTTATAGTGATATCTTGGGTTCAAAAAATACCCAGCTGCATGTATAGGACGATGGAGTTGATTGTTCCATCTGTTATCAATGATCTCCCATATACGGCCATATTTAGCTAACCTGTCCCTGTAAGTTGCCCGTATATGCTCCTTTGCCTGATCCATAGCTTCATAAATGTAGCACATGGTCAATCTTTCCCCATCCACCAACCTTAGCACCTTAACAAGGGGTTCGGTAATTTTCACAAGCTCTAGAGACCTTTTCCAAAAATAAGTGTCTAACACTTTCTTTTTGGTGTCTTTTCCATCTGGTCTACAAGCCCACCGGATTCAGACCATTCTTCAGAGGAAAACATTTTCAGCAAGTTTTTATGTTGACCATTGAGACATTGCAACGTGAGGAAGTGAGTTGCAAATCTCGTAATTGAAGGCCTAACAAGCTCGTTGCCCCCAGTGTGTTTCCTCATTAGGTTAGGTTCAATACCCATGAGTGGTTGTAAATGTATTTTGTAATGCACTTGGCATGCTCTACAGTGTTTTTTACCCACTCCACTTTACGTATATCCTCAAGCATGAGGTCTATGCAATGTGCAGCACATGGAGTCCAAAATATGGTCTTATATTTGGCCTCAACCATTCCAGCAAGAACATAGTTTGAGGCATTATTAGTGATGACCTGCACAACATGCTGCTCCCCAACTTCTTGAATAACGTTATCCAAAAGCTCAAATAGAAGGGTTGCATCCTTTACCTTATCAGATGCATCAACTGATTTCAAAAACATGGTTCCTTGAGGGCAAGAAACAAGGAAATTAATGATAGTGCGGTTCTTTCCATCAGACCATCCATCTGACATAATGGAACAACCTGTTTTGAGCCATGAATCTTTAAAATCAACCAAATACTCATCAATGGAAGATATCTCTTTTTGCAAAAGAGCTCCCCTCAAGTCATGCATACTAGGGCCTTTGAATCCCTTTACTGCAGCTATAACAGAGTCCCACATAGCTTGGTAATAAGGTGAGCGAGCAGCATTAAATGGGATATCTGAATCATACCACCATCTAGCAATGTATTGATGAGAAGTTTCTTTGCATTGTCTTTTCCAATGTTGATCCAAAGTGGGTTGAGAACTTGGGTGGGAGGAAGTGGGATTAGAAGAGGAGAAATAACTTTGGATGTTTGTTCTCTTTGTTCCTTTTGATGGTTGGCCAACAGAAGGATGAACATAGTGAAAGGGGTCATTGGTGGAAGGGATAGAAGAGGAGTCTTGAATCTCATAATCATCATACCCACTCTCTTTCATGGCTTCTAATAATTCCCTCTCCCTTGCAATGTCATCTTGGATGGCCTTCTCCCTAGCCTTATCCTCATAAAAATTTTCAAGCTTGGAAATGTATTCTGCCCTAATAGGACCTAACAGTGCATTTGGTGCATCACATGGCTTTACTTGGCCTCTTATCCCAGCCAAGCGTTGTTTCAACCTAAGAATACCCCCACCTCCAATAGATTTATGGCATAATTTGCATATCATTTTTCCATAAATTACATCACAATGAGCCCATGCGCTGTCCTTTCCTTTTGGAGCCATGTTTGCTTGAAATAATAACAATTTGCAAAGAAATCTGCCATTTAAAAAAAAATTGCAGCTAAGCAACATGGAAAACCAAAGATAAATGTAGGAAAACAAATGCACATGCAAGGCTCAAGCTACAAAATTTGATAGCATAGAGCTAGAGAGTTTATAGCATACATGATAGATCATAGAAGTGAGAAGTTTATAACACAAAAAAAAAATCATGGACAGCAGACTCAAATGAGGAATTATCAAGTGCAAATCCTTACCTGGAAATGCAAACTAGCTCCCTTAGCCTCCTCTTGAAGATGGCAAATCTACTGATAGCTACACACTATCTCCAAAATAGCTCCAGCTCCAACTCCAACTCCAAGATGACTACTTCAGCAAAAACTCCACACTCTCCAAGCTCACAAACAAACTCACAAACACTCCAAATCAGTTGTGTGAGACAAATGAGAGTGAGAGGGGTCTCTTATAGCTTGGAGAGGGTGTTTTTGGAGGGAAAACACCTTTAGTTCCCCCCCTCAAAACCCTTAAACCACAATGAAAAACCGTTTTTTTGCATGTTTCGGTGGGCGTGCCTAAAACCGGCCGGTTTAGGACGGAACCGGACGGTTTGATACAAACCGGCCGGTTCCGTCCTAAACCGGTCGGTTTTCACCGGTTAGGGCTAGAAAATGGAGAAAGGACCTGTCAAACCGAGTTTTTTGGTCGGTTCAGACCGACAGCCTTGCTAACCGGCCGGTTTGACCGGTAACCGGTTTTTAAAAACGGTTTTGAAAACATTGGTGAAGACCATGATACGATATTAAACCCTGATTTAGGAACACATTGCTTGATAAATAAGCAGCATGAAGAAGAATTTTAGTACGATGGACCATACAAAGGTATGTTGACCTCAGAGGGAGCAAGAAGCAGAATTTGACATCTTGACAAGAACTCCATCATGATTTGGTAACTCTAATATTGATGATTTTGTTTGAAAATATGACTAGGCTACCTAGAAGAACATATTGCAGAAGTATGGGCTAGAGAGATAGCAATTATACAATTGTTTGATTTAACTCAATTCAAAGAGCATATAGATTAGACAACATTGGTAATAGCGAAGAAGAATATATGGCAAAAATATGTACTAAGGCAGAGAAGGTAGCAGACACAAGATTGTTGGTCGGTCATGTTGATCTAGAAGAAGTTCACTTTCCCAGTTGAAAAGAAAGGGCTACAATATGTAGATTGGTTTGACCAGATACTTACGATGACAAAGATACTACAAATGATCGTCGATGGAAATTGTTAAGTAAGATGACGAAAACACAGTCACGAAGACAGATTATGAAGAAGTTTGGATCTACAACATCTAGGAAGGTCGAAGCTCAGGAACGATATGATGATGCAACAAGGAGCCCTGTAACTACTACTTAAATATCTCCACAACAAAATAAGCAATTGATGAACAAAACAAAAAAAGCTTATGATTGAAGTCTTCCTGCTTAAGAGGGAGTGAGGATTACCTCCCTGATTGAGAGGGAGTGATGAGGAACACCATATTGTCCATGTGTCATGCACTAGACTAGGACTAACAGTAGTAAGTCTTAGTGAAAGCACTGGTAGGGAGATTGGAGGATTGGATAAGCATCTAGGGACCGATATTTGGAATCCAAGATAGGCAGTAGTCCTGTGAATCAGCACTCTTTAAGGATTTGACAAGGTATCCAAGATAAGAGTGGTCGAAGAGGATGAATATTCTTTGGGGATTTGAAATCCAAGACAAGAATAGTCCTAAGGACATACCTGGTGAACATCTAGATGGGGCATGTGCCTTGTGAGGCAATGATGATGATGTCTATAGTCATGCCTCCCTAGCGTTGTGCTCTAATCTAGTGAAGAGATAGAGCTTGTCAGTCAAAGCCTTGCTATATTGCTATGTTGACATTGTTGGTCATGATGTTGATGCTTAAGATGGCTTATCAAACTGACTCTTCTTATGACAATATTTCAATTTGGGAGTTTCCTTGTACCTTGTTATGTAATTATGAATACTTACATAGTTAAGAGGGAGTGTTGAAAATTGTAGCTAAGTTCGGTCTTCATAATTGTCATTGTACTTATGTAATTATATATTTTATGTAAAAGCAAAAAAAAAAAAAAACAAGCATGGTTTTCATGCTCAACTCAATTTGTTAATTAGGTCAAGCTTGTTCTTCATGCTTCTAGGGTTTAGAGTCAAAAGAATATTTGTCATGAATCAAATTATTGTATTAAATTCAAGTCCGAATTGGACTTTGAAAAGAAAATGGTAAAAGAATTATATTTGAGTCAGAAATGTCAATTTTGTCCCCACAAGTCAAAGTCGGCCCTACCTAGACAAGTCGGCCCCAGAAGTAACCCATTCAACCTCCTGAATGTGTATAAATAGAAGACAGTTTGACCTCATTTGCAGCATCTCAAGTAAGTTTGATTTCTATGAAAAGAAGAGAGAGAAAATCAGCAAAAAAGTCAAGAAAAAGAGCAAAAGTCAAAGGAGAAAGACTAAAGGTCAAAGGAGGAATAAATCTACCCTAATTCTCTCAAACATGCGAAATATTGAAGAAGTTGCAGGGGCCGAAATTTCAAGCCTAGTTGCAGTGGCCGAAATTCGGTTGCAGTAGTTGAAAATCTACAATTTGACCGAGTTTGAAAGTGTTGACTACCATTGACCAGAGTTGACTTTAACTTGTTAGAGAAGCTTGAAAGGAGGGTTGACTTGGATCATGTGGGAACTCTTGGTCTTGGTGTTTAGGTCTTGGAATTCTCAATTTAATTTGATTCTATAAGAAGAGAAGACTTTTTGGGTTTTCCCCTTGGAGGGGTTTTGCCCTGGCTTGGAAACTACATCCTATTTTCATTATTTTTTTGTTATCTTCATAGTTTGTGGTTTGGTAATTGTTTGATGAATAGAACATAATAAAAGTAATAAGAAGCCAACATATAATCACAACCAATTATCAAAGTAAAGAGAAATCAACCCTAATTGTTGCCCTAAGTGATTTTTCAACACTACACGCATGGTATACTAGGATCGATGGATATCTTCTTAGTTTCGGCTTCACCAAGAGTGAGGCGAATGATGAATCCCAACTTGTACTATGTACTCATTGAGGGTGAACCACTCATCTTGGTATTATATGTGGACGATCTCTTCTTGACAGAATTGGAGAATCTCATAGAGATGTGCAAATTCAACATGAAGGACGTTGGCTTGATGCATTACTTTTTGGGATTGGAGTTGTGGCAGCAGCCAAAAGAGATATTCCTTGGGCAAGGCAAGTATGCAGTGGAGATCTTGAGGAGATTCAAGATGGAAGATTGCAGGCCTATTTCTACACGTATGAATAATAACCTGAAGAACTTGAGCACCTCTTAAGGTGAATTAATAATTCCCACACCATATAGGTAGCTAATAGGTTCCTTGATGTATTTGGTCAACACTAGGTCTAATAAATGTTTTTTTGTGAACACACTCAACCAGTTCATAATGGAGACAAGATAGGTTCATTGGGTGGTAGAGAGTGTGTGCTAAGATACCTACATGGCATAGTAGACTTTGGATTGAAATATGTCAAAGCTGGAGGAGCGGGTTTGCAGGGGTACACAAATTTTGATTGGGCAAGGAGTGTGGTGGATAGAAAGTCCACATCTCGATGTTGTTTCATCTTGGGATCAGCCATGATCTCGTGGTTCAATACGAAGCAGCAGTCAATGGCACTCAGTTCAGTAGAGGCAAAGTACATGGCAGCAAGTATGGTGAGATGTGAGGTAGTGTGGCTTCGCAAGATGCTTGCAGGGTTATTTGATCTGCAAATGGGGCCAACGATGATCCACTTAGATAATTAAATTTGCATTAAGCTCTTTGAAAATCCTGTGTTTCATGACCAGTCCAAGTATATCGAGATTAGATATCACTTCATCAAAGACAAGGTCCAGAGTGGTGATGTCAGATTGCAGTATATTTCTATAGACGAGCAGGTGGCAGATGTTATCACTAAGCCTCTAGTGAAAGGTGTTGCAAATCTAACTAGGTTCAATCTTCATAATTATCATTATACTTGTATCAACATGTATTTCATGTAAAGGCAAAAAGAAGAAAAAGAGATTTTATTATTTTCTAGTCAAAACATGTTCTTCATTCTTCTAGCATTTATTGAGTCAATAAGAAAATCTGTCACGAGTCAAAGTCCCATTTGGACTATTTGTAAGAAAAATAAATTTTATATTTTGAGTCAAAAGAGTCAATTTTGTCACCACAAGACCAATTCAGCCCTCCATATGGACAAGTTGTCTCTTCATATGGTCAAACAACTATATATTGGCAATTGTGTTCCACATTTTGGCAACCAATTTGATTTTTATGCAAGAAAGAAGAAGAAAATCAGCGAAGTAAAAGGAGAGAGAGATCAAAGTCAAAGGAGAGAGAAAGGTTTGTTTTTTGCCTTAATATGTCCACACGTGCGAGATTTTCTATGGTATTTTAGAGCTTGGTACAGGGTCGAAATTACAGGGCCCAAAATTACAGGAAGAGGCATGTTGTCGCATAGAATGTCCAGGCACCGCGACAACAGCTCAGATCGGGGGCTGTCACCCTAATCCCCAATCTCTCCGTTTAAATTGTCTCCCTACAACAAACTAAGGGGGGTGGACCCTATAGAAATGGAATGAAGGAGGACAAGTTGGGAACCAACCAGTCCAAGAGACACAGTTGAGCGACCAAATACTTGTTTAGATCTAGCAAGACTTAAATGATTCGATTTATACAATTGATACCAGTGCCTGTGGAGTCAACTATCTTACTAAGAAATTTAGGACCAAGTACATGATGGACAACTGCTGCTAAGGAAAATGTTATTATGATGAAAAGATATGTAAGTTGCGATTAGCAAAGAGATGAGTGAGTAGTCTTGAGATAAGATCGTTTAAGACTCAAGTACTAAGTATTGATTAACTTTATGACAAGAGTACTTAATGAAATGAAGAGACAATCTTATACAAGACAAAGTGCCAAATATCTCAAGTATCAATAAGATACACAAGATATATGCCCTTAAAAAAAGATGACTAATACGCCAAAAAATTATAATAACCAAAAGCCAATAATGATATTAATGTCAAGAAAGAGAACTAGAGCATTTATCAAATTTATGCTTCAATGACGATTACTTGAAAATTCCAAAACTACTTAAGAGATATTCAAATAGCCAAAGTTTTCTATTAGATCCAAGTCGAATGCAAGTCTTTTCAATGATACTTAGCTCAATAGATTTCAAAATATTTACCATTCACCAAACAAGAAAAGCTTTCGGCAATTTAAAATATTAGACTTATTTGTTCCAAGTGTCTGAAATGAATTTCCTTTAGGCAATGAGCTTGTGTATATGTGATTCAAAAACTCATAAAATAAGAGTTTAAACTTGGATTTTATTGCCAATAATTGTACCAAAAATTTGTTGACCTGAACTTAGGCAAACAGTGATCCAAAGCACTTATTTTCAAAAATTAGATTTAGGACAGCAGCAAATTCTCTAATGACAGCGGTAAAATTAAAATGTCAAACTAAGCCCAACATGTCAAACAAATTATGAATTGTGTTATGAACTCACATCACTTGAAATTTCAGAATTTGATCTATGGCCGCCAATATGTTTTAGTGATAAAGAAGAGCAACAAAAAAGACTTTATGACAAGAAGGAAATGCTTGCTGCAATCAACAAAATCACCCTTCTAGATTCTGATGATAGTTACTTCCACAACATTATTAAAACTCCTAACTTTCAGAGAATTGTTTTTTAGGACAGCAGTGAATTGTTTAGGACAGCAGCAAACAAATGTTATGACAGCAGCAATATGACAATGAAAACAGTAAGCTATCAATGCTATCTTTCTACCAAAAAAATTTCCAAACTTGCCCACATGAATTATCAAAAAAATTCAGCCATTTATGATGTAATTTCCAGAATTATATCAGTTCTAATATACTTATTACAGTCAACAATTAAAATATGAAATAGGCTTAATGATGGATTCCTAACTCAAGAAATTAGTTCTTTAATATATTAGACAACTTACGAACTTATTTTAGGCTAACCCACATGAAATTTTGCCACCATTAGAAAGGTATATGATTGTTGTAGCAAATAGTGAGGAAAAAGAGGATTTAGAGATCAAGCACTGAGACCCTAGGCCTTAAAGATCACTTGCCCAAGTTGCTAAAAAATTACAATACCTGAAACACAAATTTTTACCAATTTTTCTGCAAAAAATCACCAATGATCAACTTTAAGAAATTAAATATTCAGATCAGAAATGGAGCAAGGGGAATCTAGGGTGAATGAGAGCTAGCACTAGGCCCAATAGGGCTAGAGTTCGGCTAGGAGAAGGCAGATCTGGGCTTAGGAGCCCCAAATCTTGAAACTCTTTTTCTAAAAAAATTATTTTGCTTCAGATTTTCAACTTTGTTGCAAAATCTTTAATGGTTGGCCCAGCGAAAATATTTGGGACAAGATCTTGCCCTCTAGGGCCTAGATCTGTCTCAAAACCCCTAAATCTCCTTGAAAAAATCTTAGCTCTGAAAAATTCCTTGAATGATTTTTCAGATCTATTCCTGCAAACAATCTTTGAGCCAAGATCTTGCCCTTCAAGGTCTAGATCTGGATCAGATCTAAAGATTTCCTTGGTTGATTTCTCAGATCTATTCATGCACAAGTGAAAAGAGCAAAACCCAATACCCAATATGTACAAAAATAGAGATAATCTCAAAAACCCAAGTGTTAAATTCGAATTTATGATATAAAATTCCAGATCTACACAAGTAAATAACAAATCTATACAAATAATTTACAGATCTATACAAATCATTTACAGATCTATCAAATCTGAGGAGTATAAATCTAACTCCGCTCCCAAATCTGATAATCTAAAGCTCTAAATAGCCAAATCTATCAAATTTTCCACACAAAAAATAAAGATTTTTTAAATTTTAAAAAGAGGTGCTAACTCGAAACCCTCTATGTTTCACCAACAAAATCTTATGATAAGCTCGGAGCTAATTTAGCTGGGCTCTTCAGAAAACACAGATCGAGAGTTGGTTGGTCCAACTGAGAACTTCCCCTAACGCTCGAGCATCTAAAATCAAGATTTCCTTGCAAAACTCAATCCAACCATCAAAAATATAGCGAAAAAATAATAATAAAATTCAGACAAATAGAGATACCTGTTATTATGTTCAAAATTTAAATTATTATTCAAACCCCAACGACTGAGCAAAATACCTGTACTCAAATCACTCTTTAGAAGCTATCATCAATGGCTTTAGAAAAAATTATGTATGAAATAAAAAAATAAAAAATAAAATAAAACATCTTACAACATTCCCATGAAGAGTAACACCAAGCAGAAATTAACCCCAAAGTCTTTCTTTATTATCCCGAAAAATATTACACCAGAGCTTTTCGTTAAGCACACGACTCAAAAGTTGGATAGATCGACTGACAAATGACTTCCTATTTAAAAATAAATCATCCAACGGCTAGTTCGAGTGATCCTCGTCAAAGCAATCTCAACCGTTAATGAAGATTAAAATTTCTTTTAATCTCATCCATCGAAATATTTAATTCTCGAAGAAATTCAAATTTTTTAATTAAATGTATTTTAATTAACTCAAAAATTAAATCTTTGAGTTAATTTCCCCAAAAATTTGACTTTGACTCAACCCCAGGGATCAAAAGTTTAAAATTTAGCAAAATAATTAATTTACCCTAGTCTTGGGACCTTTTAAAATTTTATTTTTAAGGACCAACGAATTTTGCCTTTGGAGAATTTAAATTTACCTAGGACTTAAAATTAATTAAATTTATGGCTTAGGATTTTAATTAATTTTTTACCATAAAATTTAATTAATTAACCTATAAAGGGAATAAATTATTTTTCCAACCCTCAAAACACTTTACATCATGATTTTCATATTTTTTACATCACAAGGGAGAAAACCCATTTGTAATAGACCTTCACAGACTACACATTTTTGCGACACAAATATCATCCAGCAGACCAAGCAATTTGTAATATAAAATAACCTAACCAAATAGTTAGGATTATTCCCAAATCATTTTTACATAGACTCGATCTAAAACACTAGACCTCGCCTAAGATCTTAGCGACAAAATCCATTCCAGTTTTGGGGTAAGACTAGAGGAAAACTCTGCCAACCATCCGAGAATGGATCGGTGAGACAAAAAACCTCCCAAAATGGAAATCGTCACTAAAAAAGTAGGTTTACCTAGATCGTTACATATATGACACAGATCTGCTGAGATTATTTACATTATACACATGCAGAAAGGGTTTACATAACATCTTGGAAATCAGGCTGATGATGATAGTAGGACGGCACGGACACATCAATCATGTGTTATCCCTTTTGCAAAAAAAGGGGGTGTACTGCTATGGGTCGTTGACACGTAGTGGTCAACAAGGCCAAAATTGTACGAAGTGACTAGAATTCAGAGATTTTACTAGCGTTTACTTTTGTTAACTATGATTTGTTGAAGATGGCTTGAAGGATGGCTAACTTGGATCTATGTGGCAATCTTGATCTTGGTCTTGGGTCTTGGATATCTCTCTTTGATCTAATTCTATAAGAAGAGTTGTTTGGGTTTTCCCCGTTGTGGACTTTTGCCCTAGCTTGGAGCCTACATTCTTTGTGTTCTTTGTCTCTTGTGATCTTCATGGTTTATATGTTTTGGTAATTGTTTGATGAAGAAAACATAATAAATGTAATAAGAATCCAACAAATATGCACAAGCAATTATCAAGTAAGATAAATCTACCCCAATCTTCATGCCTATTGGTTTCTCAACAAAATGGAATTTTGTTTAGTACCGAGATAAGCCGGAGGTGGTGGAAAATCCCTTCCTTGCCAGGAGGGAGTGTTGATGTGAGTGGTAGCTTCGAAAGTTCTTCTACATAGGCTTGGTGTCTTAGCATGTGGAAGACATTATTTGCCTCTTCTAGTGATTTATGTCTTATTTCCTAAAGATAAATTTGGAAAAGTACAATAATAAAAGTAAATTAATTATTGTGGACTATTGAGTTATTTTCTAAAGATAAATATTATTTAAGCGACTTAGAAATAATCTCAATCGTTGATCTCCAAGATGGTTCAAGAAGGAAGATTAGGGTTAGGGATTTGGACTCAATGAAGATATAAAGGAAGCCTAGCAAGGAGGTAAAGGCACACGAAGAGCACAAGTTGCATGAATGAGTCATCATTCAGAGAAAGCGATTTTCTCTAAAACGCAAGTGGTTCAGTGAACCAGTTCGCAGAGAACAGTGTTGCGGGGGACCGCCCCCCCCCCCCCGATCCTGCTCCCAATCCGCGCTCCGGGCGGGAGCGACTCGGGAGCAGGTTGGGAGCGATTTTGGGAGCGCGCTCCCAGTAAAAAAAAAAATTGTGCTCCCAAAATTGGGAGCGGGTCAAGAGCGTGCTCCCGATAAAAAAATTGCGCTCCCTGCCAATTTCGGGAGCAGATTCGGGAGTGTCGCTCCAGGAGCGGATTTTATAAACCGGGAGTGGTCAGGGAGCGAACGCTCCCGATCGCTCCCGAGTTATAAAATCCGCTCCCGAAGCGATGCACACGGAGGGCGGGAGCGAATCGGCGAAAAAAATAAAAATAAAATAAAAATTCGACGTTAAAAAAAATCGAAATTTTTTTTATAAATTAGGGGAGGGAGGGGCATAAGGGCTTCATTGTGACTGTGAGAGTTGAGTGAGAGGCTCATTTGAGAGAGGGAGATTGAGAGTGAGGACTAAGGAGCAAGGAGAGAGTAAAAAAAAATTCAGCGTTAACAAAATCGAAATTTTTTTTATAAATTGGGGGAGGGAGGGGCATTAGGGCTTCATTGTGACTGTGAGAGTTGAGTGAGAGACTCATTTGAGAGAGGGAGATTGAGAGTGTGAGATTGAGAGTGTGAGAGTGAGGACTAAGGAGCAAGGAGAGAGTGAGACTGAGAGAGAGCAAAGTGCCAAGGAGAGAGCAAGGAGCAAGGAGAGAGCAAGGAAAGAGCAAGGAGCAAGGGGAGATTGGACGCATTTGAGGTAGGTTCACCACTCTACAATGTTAAATAGAATGTTTAGCATTTTTTTTAATGTTTATTAAATTATTCCTAATTTCTAAATAAATAAATAAATAAATTTCTATTTCGGTTTCCCATTCCCATCGGGCATTCCCATTCCATTTTATTAAATTTTGCAGATTCAAAACTACAAATTTCAAACATCATGGTTATATTTCTTGGCATTTTCTTTTTCTTGGTTCCTTTTCTGGTTATTATGGTGCTGGAGAGTAGGAAAAGGAGGTTTCAAAATGAAGAAGGGGATGAAGAAGGGGGACAAAGTGGATTTGATGAAAACCCCAGTGAAGAGGAGCTGGAGGAGAGTGAACATGATTCAGCTCAAAAAACTAAACAAGACCAAACCCCATTGTGGAAATATGTTAACAGGCCTGAAGCAGGGAAAAGGGGTGAAACCACTAAATTTCATTGCCCCCATTGCAACAATAATTACACAGGTTCATACACCCGCGCCAAAAAACACCTCTGCGGGAAAATTCCATGGGATGGAGATAAACAAATAGGAATCAAAACTTGTGCAGGTGTCTCAGCAGCAGATAGAGCCAAATACATAAGAGAAGAGGAGGAAGCCCAATACAAATCTAAAAAATCAGGGGGTTTCTTTGAACCAAGCTCACAATCACAAGCACAAAGAACTCCTTCAGCATCCTCCCAAGGTAGTGGATATGGAGGCACAGGGTCACCAGGTTTAAGGCGTAGAACCATATCAGATTTCCTTGATGAAGGGTGTACGAATGATGTGGATTCAAAAGTTTACAGGTTTCTCTATGCATGTGGGATACCATTCAATGTTCTCCGCTCACCTTATTGGCACAAAATGGTTTCTACCATAAATGATGCCCCTAAAGGATACAAGAGCCCTGGGTATGACAAAGCAAGAACCGTTGTACTTGATCATGAAAAAGCAAAAATATCACATTCTTTGAATAGAATGACAAGTTCTTGGACTGACCATGGGGTGTCCATTGTATATGATGTATGGACAAATGTAGAAGGCAAGCCATTGATAAATGTTCTTGTTGTGTCTGTTAGTGGTGCCATCTTTCTTTCAGCATATGATTACTCAAACAAGTTCAAGACCGACATCAACATTGTAGAAGCATCACTTGAAACAATTGACCGTATTGGGCCATACAATGTCATCCAAAGTCATCACTGATAATGCTCCTAATTGTAAGGCAGCGAGAGCAATTATTGAGGATAAATACCCCAACATATTTTGGTCTAGGTGTTTGGTTCACACATTGAACCTTTTGATGCATGATGTTGTTAAGAACAAAAATGAACAATACAAATGGATTGGTGATTTGTACAAGAAAGGCAAACAAATGATAAAATTTATTACAAATCATAGCAATATCCATGGCCTTTTCTGCAGTCACTCAAGATTGGAGTTGTCGAAGATTGCGAGGACTAGATTTGGTAGCTATTATGTCACCTTCAGGCGCCTTTTGAAGGTAAGAGAGTCATTGGCTAGCATGGTATCAAGTCCACACTGACAGATATTAAAGAAAAGGGCTACAAATGCAGCTGACAAGCAAGGTTTTGAATTGGTGGAGGAGGCCGCTCTTGATGGTATGTCTTGGGCACGTGTGAGGCAAGTATTGGATTTCACCAAGCCCATTTATCACATGATTCGGTTTGCAGATACAGATAAACCAGTGATTGGCAAGGTGTATGAGCAGAAGGATACCATGTTGGGGCAAATAAAAGATATTGTTCATAACAATGATCCCAACTTGTACAAACTGTTTCACGATTTTGTGTGTACAGTGGAATAAACTTCATCTTCCACTACATTGCTTGGCGTATATCCTTACACCAAAATACTACTCTACATCTTGGTTGGGCCAACCTGCACCACGAGGTGGGGTTAGGACCAAACCCCATATAGATGAAGAGGTATCTAAAGGATATTTGGAAGCATTAGAAAAGTTGATACCTAACAGGGATGAATGTGCTAGTGTGCGCCTTGAAATAGGCAGATACTTCAGTAACACTGGTTTGTTTGTTACCTTCCATGCAATGGAAGACAGAGACAGATTTGATACTCTCACATGGTGGGAAACATATGGCAGCCATGGACTTTTGCCAAAATTGGCAAAAGAAGTTCTATCACAAGTTGTAAATACTTCTTCTGCAAAGAGGTGTTGGAGCACCTAAAGCTTCATATATAATGTGAAAAGAAACAGACTCAATGAAAACCGGGCAGAAAGCTTGGTTTATGTTCACTACAACTTGAGGTTGTTGAGTCATTACTGTGATCAAGCTTATGAGGATCCAACATATAAAATCTGGGACAACCACCCAGAGGATGGCACTATACATCTTGAAGAACTGGAAGAGGAACTTATAAGGGAGGAAGAGGAAGCAACAGCCATGCCACCTCCACCATCCAGTAGCAGTGCTCGAGTTCCAAGTCTTGTTCCTTTGTTGTCGCCACCTCCATCTACACCCTCACGTGGAGGGCATGTGCCTTCTAGTTCTGGTCGTCGGTCTCTGCGGGAGACTCTTAGAAGACCACCACGACCTGCTCATACATTAGAGTCTCGTGGCAAAGGCCACATGCAGTAGTAGATAATAGATTTACAGTTTACTTGTCTTTTCTAGTTTCTATTAGTTTTCATAATTGTTGAGTCTTGACTCTTGACTCTTTCATATCATAATGATATTTTTTGTAAACAACATATGACTGTGAGTCGTGACAATGAAAGTTTGAAGCTGGCAATTATAACTCATTGGTAATGATTCTGAATTATGAATATGATGCTTCGTGAAAGTTGTTTCATTTCATTTCATAATTCATTTTATAACATTTCATTTCATGTTAAGTTGTTAACAGTTAGATATTATTTCTTGTAATGGTTAAACTTAGCTTACAAGTACAACTTTGGTGATCAATGATGATAAATGTTATATATTGAATTTTCAATTTTGAAAGCTTGAAGTTGAAACTTTAAGATTGATGAATCGTGATTCACGAGACTCAATTGTGGATGTGGTTGATGAAGATTATAACTTCTAGATGATTGATGTTATATGGTTCAATGATCAATCTATGTATTTTTTTGTTTTTGTTTTTGTTTTTTTTTTATCTAATTCATCATTCTACATGTTTTTGTTGACATATATGTATCAAAATATAAAAAATATATATATTATATAA
>APFE030295911.1:24618-60841 GCA_000404065.3 Pinus taeda
ATATATCGCTCCGGGATTCGTTCCCAAACCGGGAGCTTTTGAAAATGTCGCTCCCGCTCCCGTTTTCGCTCCCGCTCCCTGCTTTCGCTCCTGCTCCCAAGTAACACTAGCAGAGAAGGAATAGTGAGAGAGGGTTTGTGCAAATTTAAGAGGGCCAAGTAGGAGGACATTGCAAGATCGAGTTGTCGGAGGGTGATTGAATTTATCTAGAGGAGGGCGAGTTGTTGGAGGGTCGAGTTTTCCCTAGTGTGCATCAGTGACACGCAAAGAGGGTGCAGGTTCAGTTATTAGCAAAGTAGTTGTGCCAAATTCTCCAAATCGATTTCATCCTGAGTTCCTTGGGCCATCGAAGCCAAGTTACAGGTTCCGAGATTTTCTATTTTTCCTTGTATCTATGTGGATCAAAAAACTCACATTTTCCAGATAATGAAATGATGGAGAATTGTTGTGGGTGATTTTATTTTTCAATGTGTGATTGATATCTCTATTTATTTCCGCTGCAAATATTTAATTTTAGAAGTTAAAAATAACAATGATTTTATTTTTCGGTGATTCAATACTTATTTGGGTAAATAAATAATATGATGGGGATAAATTAAATTGTCATAAGAAAATCAATCTGGCTGGTATTAGAAATTTAACAAAAGGAAGGGTTGAGGGCTTGCAAGAGGACGGCCCTGTTTCTGTGTAGCTCGCAAGCTGAGGCAGACAGGTTATGCAGTAAACAAAGCAGGTTTTTTGGGTATATGCCACAAAAGGAAAAGAGTCATGTCTATAAGGGTCAAGCCTTGTCTAACAAAAAAGACAGGAACCAAGGGATAATTAGAGCTTGGTCGAGGTCTATTTAGGTCACCAATGGTGCAAAAGGGCCAAACGAGGGCCCCAAAGGAGTGAGGTCGATGTGTTTTATAGGGCTATGGAAGCCCTCCTGGTGTGACCGCAAGTGAACAGTCTAAGTTGTTAAGGTAAATTGCAGCAAATAACGGTTTGTTGTCTACATAAGTAGGGTCAAGGGGCATGTAGATGCAACCGCAGGCAAGAACGGAACCCACAAGTGTTGTTGTGTGTGTTGGAGGTTGGCAGAGGGCTAGTCGTGGAAGGAAAAGCGGGTCAAGAGTTTAAGGAGATAGTGTCATCTATTAAGGAAGACCAGAGACCTAAAGGACAAGACCTAGGAATAGTTAAGAGAACATTGTGATGTTTGAAAGGGCTAGGAAAGCCCTAAGTAACCACAACAAGGATTTTAGTGGATGTTGTAGCAAAGAGACACCTACAACAGTATAAATGGGCAGATGGGAGCCTAAGGACATGGCCTCAACCCTAGAGATTTGGTCAAAGGGTTTTACCTAAATTTGGGCATTTTCGAAGGAATAATGAGAAATCAGATTTTGGCAATTAAATTTCGTGTATTTTCCATTGTGCTAGCTGTTTTAAAGTTAGCCATTTTCAATGTGTTCATGTTTTGTGAAATTGTCAAAACATAGACTAGACCTCGTGTGCATGGAATTCTAACATGGAAGGCGTCCTACCTTGGAGGAAGTTACTAACCATTTGGAGACCGCTCTTACATGAGCTATATTTAAGAGCGCACTCCACTTCTTAGATGATTTATTAATACTTTATGGAAGAGCAAGTGGTCAAATGTCTTTACTTGGAGAGCTATAAGTAAAAAGAGGACATGTGGCATGAAAAGTCCTTCTAAACCCTAAACCGATCAAATGCACATGGCTTTAAGGGAATGAGTTACCCAAAAAAATGACAAGAGGCAATGTGGACCTCTTCAAAGCATGTTATCCAATTAAAAGCAACCCTTGAAGAATAGAACTATAATATTAGGGTTTTCTACGATATAAATATTTTTTGCAAGAATGGTTAAGGAGGAAAATCTATATAATGTGACTACATCTTATTTGCAAAGGGGTGATTTCTTGTGGAGAAGAAAACATTTATGTGAATGTTTTGGATGCTAAGGTGCTTTGGGCGCTTTCATCTACATCTTTCTAAGGGTTGTTGTAATTGTGTAAAGGCATCATTTTGTATTTGCATATACTTCTTTGTTGTAGTATGGCATTTGTTGTTTTATTGTGCCCTGTTGCTTGTTGAAAATGTAACTAGGTTTAGTGTTCATAATGTATATTTATCATTTATATATTTTTTTATATTTTTGTCAAGCATGTTCTTCATACTAGAGTCAAAAGAAATTCATTTTGAGTCAAAAGAAAAATTATTTGAGTCATGTCCCATTTGTGTTGAAAAATGTGTAACAAGGTTCGGTCTTCATAAATATGAAATGTACTTTTGATTCTTGTATATTGTAAAATGAAAGAAAAATTATTATTGTTATTTTTGGAGCATGGGTTTCATGCTCAAGGTCTTTTATTTTAGAGCTCAAGCACCCATTGTCATATGTCAAGAAGTCAAAAGATTCATTGTCATATGTTGAAAACCCCTTTGGGCACATTGTAACTTGTAAAAATAATTATTTTTGTATTTTAAAGTGTCAAGAAACCCTCCAAGGCCAAGTCAGCCTGCCAGCAAAGAAGTTGGCCTAATTTGACGAACTTTGTCCCGTTGGAAGCCTATATATAGGAGGGAACTCAACCACTTAGAAACACAACTCATTCTCTCAACAAGTGAGCGAAGAAGAAGAAAGAGGGAAGCAAAGGAAGGAGAACGAAAATCAAGTGTTTGGGCTATTTTCTCTCTCTCTCCTCACACTTGCAAAGGAAGGAATCTAGGGTCTATGCTGTTGGGTTAGGGTTTTGTTGCTGCAGGATCGAACTTCGAAGAAGTGCAGAAAGAAGATCGAAGGAAGGCTCATTAGGTCATCCTTAAACCCTAGAAGAGAAAGAAAGTCAAGCGAAGGTCTGAAGAAACCTTGGAACGCCGAAATAAGCTCACATGTGTGGAAACAGCTACCGCTGGGAAGGTCGAAAATTTCAGACTTATAGTAGAGGCCAAAATTTTGTTGCTAGGGGTCAAAGTTGTGTTGTTGGGAGAGATTTGATTGGTTTTGACTTGGACAAGGAAAGCACATCATCAAGAAGGTTGCACTTGGTCTTGGAAGGGTGCTAGTCTTGGTCTAGACTCTAGAGGTCTTGGAATTCGTCAATTGAAGAATCTATAAGAAGAGGAGATTTACAGGTTTCCTCTCAAGTGGAGAGGTTTTGGCCCTGGCCTGCAGCGTATATCATGTGTCCTTGTGTATTATTGTTCTTCATGGTTTGGTAGTTGTTTGATGATAAGAACGAACATAATAATAAGAGAAGAAGCTAATAAGTAAGAAAAAGTAAAAAGATATCACAACTAGTTATCATAGAATGAGAAATCATCCTATCTACTTCCCTATAGATTTCTCAACAATTTGGACATTTAAAAGAAAGAAAAATTTAAATTTTATTTTTGAGTCATAAGACCACAAGATAACCAAGTCGGCCCTCCTTGGACAGGTCTGCCTAGCCCTTCAAAGTGACACCTATTCGACCCTCCTACACAGTGATATATAAGAGACAATTTGACCTCTTGCAGAGCACATTTTTCATTCATCACAACAAGTATCTTCTGGATCTAACGAAGGAGAAAGAAATCTGAGTCAAAAGAGAGAAAGGCAAGTCAAAACAAGGAGAATTTAGCATCATAGACAAAATGTTTGATTTCTACCAACTCGCACATGTGAAGGATGAAATTCTATGAAAAGAGGCCGAAATTTTTTGAGTTTATTACATGCCGAAATTTGGCCCTAGATGCAAGTCTGAAATTCTAAAGTTTGACTAGATTCAAAGCAATTTGACCAAGCGTTGACTTTGACTTTGGAGGTGACTTGGAGGAGGGTTTGGCTTGGCATTTTGGTGGCAGTTTGGTCTTGGTTTTTAGATTGGATATCTTTCACTTTGATGTGATTCTAGAAGGAAAAGATTGTTGGGTTTTCCCCTTGTGGGTTTTGCCCTAGCTACTAGCCTAATTTCTGGTGTCTCTTGTCTCATTGTGATCTCTATCTTTCTTAAATGATTGACCAATTGTATAATTTCTTGATGAAGAAAACATAAGAAGTAATAAGAAGACATCTAATATTCACAAGTAATTATCAAGAAGAGGAATTAAGTGACTAGACTACATTGCACTTGGTTTCTCAACATGGTATCAGAGCTAAGGTGAAGGAAGGAAGCTTGAAAATCACAATTTGTTGGTACTCTTGGTTGAAGACATCCATGTAGCAACTCTCTCTCTCAAGTACTCTTCTATTCTCTATGTCCAACACTTCTGATCAAATGGCATCTATTTGCGAAGAAGGCAACAAGCTTGAAGGTACATCCAATTTCAAAGCTTGGAAGAAGACGATTGATCTAGTGCTTATAGTAAATGAAGTCATGCAATTTGTGTTGAAGGCAAAGTTCTAGCACTAGATAAAAACAATGCCCAAGAAGTAGCCAAGTATAATAAGGGAGAAATTTGACCTCAAATGATTCTCTTTGAATCCATCAAAGATCATCTCATCACCTTTGGTTTAGAAATCCACATCCAAGGAAGTTTATGATAATTTGGTGAACTTGTACTCTATCAACACAACATGTCATAAGATATCTCTAAGAAATCAACTCTACGGAACAAGGATGACAAAGGAGAATAGTGTAGCTTCAAATTTTTTGAAGATATCAAAGACCAGCTTCCAGCGGTTGGTGAAACTATATTTGATTCAAAAATGATTATCGTTGTAATCAACGCTTTACTTGAAAATTGGGATGGTTTTGTTGGAGGCATTTATGCTTGAAAGGAAACTCCTACTTTTGAAGAGTTGTGGCCATCTTGCACTCTAGAGGAATCAAGACTAAAGGCCAAAACTCAACCTCATAATGAATACTCTCAAGCTTTTGCAACTAAATCAAAGAAGAAATTTAGATCTCAAAACAGGAATATCGGTAACAAATCTCAATGAAATAGAGATATGTCCAAAGTCAAATTCTTTGGATGCCATGAATATGGACACTACAAGAAAGATTGTCCTAAGAACCCTAAAAACAACAAGAGGAAGGAAAGACATGAAGCATCAACAGTTGAAGATGAAGAAGCCCCAAAGAAACCGAAGGAAGAAAATCACAAGGACCTTTACTATTGAAGATAATGAAGAATATGGTTGGTGCACATAGCAATAATCATACATCCACCCTTGCACCAGGTTTGAAGTAAAAGTTTACTTTTCATTTTTTTTTTTTTTTAGAAGACGATAGTACGAATAGAACCTATTAAGGACAAGATAAGCTGCGTAACCTATGAGAGCTAGTATAAGTTTGTCTAGATTGATTCAAGGGGATTAAAATTAAGATGGAGCTCTTGGTCACCTACAGAAAGAGTCAATCCTTTGAAGAAGGTAATCTTATAAGAAGAAGCCTCGTTGACTACTAGTAGGAATATCTATTGATTAAAGAAAGCAGTTGCATGATAGAAACTCTTGTGTCTTCAAGAAAAGAAGACAACCATGTCATGAATATTCAAAGGAAGCTAACATTTCTCTCAAAGAAATAAGGACTACTGGTATATGATGAAGGCAGCCAAGGTTTTAGAAAATAGAAGAAGAGCAAAACAAAAAGAGTGTTAAGAAGCCTATCAGTAATAAGTAGTCTATTTGTCCTTGAAAAGTCAAAATCCAACTTGCAACATGTTAGAAATCTTATGACGATTCTTCCAGCCAATAGTTAACAAGATGTTCGCTCCAAATTCCAGTGAAGTTGATTCAAACTTATACATCAAAGAATGAGCCAATAATATTACTATAATACTTAGATAATGTCTAGTGCATAGCACTTCGATTTAATAGGACGCTGACTTTTACAAGTCAATGGCGAGGGATGCTAGATGGAAGAAACGAAAGGAAATAACAAAAGCGTGTTCCTGAATATCAGAGGAGCATGCAGTTTGAAGTATGCATTCATTAAAGAAGACAAGAGCTAGCACACACTAGTTGGCAACATGAAAGCAGGACTTGAGAAGATTCTCTCGTTAAAAGGATATAGGAATCTCATGATTATAGAAGACCTCGTAGTTTGGATGATTCAAAATGAACTCATGAAGTTGAAGGAACTAGGCATTGCTTTCAAGATGGTAGCAGAATGTGACATGGAGAATCTTGAATTTATTCACTACTACTTGGGACTTGCCAAAAAACTGATGAGACTTTCCTTGGTAAAGGAAAGCTTATGATCAAGATCCTCTCGAAATTTAGAATGATGGATTGTAGACCGATGACAACTTTTGGAGAGTTGTGAATCCTGATATTATTGATCCATCATTATATTGATAGTTGAATGATTCCTTGATACATTTAATTCAAGGGTACATTGATTGAGTTGGCAGTAATAATGATGAAACATGTACTACTGATGGTTGTTTCTGCTTGGGATTTGTTAAGGTTTCTTCAAGAGCATGAAGCAAAATTCTATTGCACTGAGGAGACAAAAGATATGGAAGTTCATGCAGTTAAGGAGATTGGCTTTGTAAAATGTTTGATGGAATTTTTTATGACATTCTAAATTCGACCGTGATACTTTACTATATGAAGATTGTCAGAGAACTTGGTTTTTCATGGAAGGTTGAAAGCACATTACGATTTGAGATGTGATGCAGATGGCAATTGTTACCCACCACTAGTGGGTGGCCCCTATAAGAAAAAAAAAACTCCTAGATTTGTCTTCATTTGACAGCCAACAGCCCCTTGCAGCCACTTGATAGCTCGATGTGTAGCTATTCTCCACCACTTGAGCTAGGCATTGTGTGCCCCCGCTCACCTGTTATGATTGTATGTTTGAAGGTGGGCCATCCAACCCGAAGGTATGATTTTTCATTATGTAATTAGGTGTTTATGCTTGCTTTTCTTGGGCACATTTGGGTATGGATTAGTGGGGGGATTCGGCGAAAAGAATGGGTTTGGACTATACTCTTGTTCCCTTACATCAACTTGGGGGTTAATCATGTATCATAGTCTTGTGCGATCTCCTTTATTGGAGACTAGCTTTAGAAGTGGCATTACATGAGAAACCTTGAATTTGGTTGTGTGGTCTCACTTCCCAACACCATATATCTCATTCCCCTCCGCTCATTACAAGCCCTTTTCACATTTTCCCCAACTGGGTCCACATTTTTGCAATGGGTCCACAAGGTGTTAGCCTCCCCCTCTCCTTGTCCACACCTTGGGTCGGGCCTAGAACGATGCCCCATAGGTTTGATGCAACTAAAAAGAAAGATAAAAGCATAATATGGCCACAAACAACAGGAAATGTACCACAAAATGCAAAAGATGGTCGGGACAAAAGACTTTAGCACGTGTACAAAAGCCAAACATGAGCTCTACCCCTTATCTTTATGGCCATCACCCTAGTTTCTAGGGCCCCTATGAGTGTCCCCCTACATCATTAAGGAACCCATGATTGTCCCAACCCCTAGTGGGTGAACTGCCTCACCTTAAGGGGGTAATCATTGCTACATCTTACACATCATGCTCTCGTCCCCTAGAGCCTCGATCAGTAAAATGAATATAATCAGTAAAAGGCAAAAGGCATATGAAGAAAGGTGGAAAAACAAAGGTCGAGGTCACTCCACGATTGCTCCTTCCTACATTCATACACCAAAAGTGAGGGCCTCAATCATAATTACCCTTGTACCATGCATGTGGCTTGGAGCCTTCCCTCTTGCCCCCACTTTGTTCCATCATCATTTCACATGACACCTGCCATTTGATTGATGTACTGTGGACATGTCACTCCCTTAAAGGTTGAAACCACCTAATAGGGTCCTTTATTAACCTCTCTTACCAAGGAAGGTAACAAATGTACATGTTCAAAGCCCATTTGGAAGGGCATGCCACTATGAAGTGTCCATTTTTGCCCCTGATTAGCAAGCTTATTTACTCAATTGCAATAATGAATTATTGTTCTAGAAGGTGAGGGGACGCATTAGATCTTATACAGCATTGCAAATGGGTTTTCATCTTGGACTTGGCCTTCCTATACAAGATCTCAGCCCTCCAAAGGGTCATAATGGCACTTGTAGGGTGAGCCTTGAAAGCTATGGGCCTCTAGCCATGCAAAGCATTGATTGCCACACCATGGGCTTCTTCAGTGCCACCACATTGCTTGTTCGTGCCCCAGTTATACAAAGATGATGATGCACTTGGACCATGTTGCCCAGCTAGCCACACATTGCACTCGACACTTGGCAATTGATCCAGGGCCCAGAGGAGGTTGTTTCTTCCGGGAAGACATGGGAGGGCATGTGTCATCTTCTAACCCTCATTAATGGAGCATCGAGTTGATCTTGAGCCACCTGGAGACCCATGAGACCAATTTGGAGCCCATAGAGCCCAAATTGGAGTTTAGAAATGTTTTTCAACATTTGGAGGGCATCTCCCTCTTATCCACTATTTTCTAGGCCCTCACTCTCATTTTTGGCACATGAGGCCTTAACATTGCCCTTTTAGGCCTCCACGTCAACCTAGCGTGGCCCTAAGAAGGATAATTCGACTGGTTTTACAAGCTATCATGGTTAGCTTGTAACCATGGGTGGGTTTTTATACAATTTAGGCATAGGAGGGTCTTTTACTTTTGTTTTTGAACTCATATGTCATGTATACATAGAGGAGGCCTAGCCTCTCTCAAATCATGACACTTTGGATCTTGGACTTCTCTAGAAAAGAATTTGGACTTGCAGTAGAGCACGAAATTTGGATGTCTTTGATGAATTATGATGTTTGGATAATTTCACTAGCATTCTTGGAGTTTCTTTTTGGTAATTTGTCGATGGATATACTCTTCTTTGTCTTGTAAGTGCTATATGATGCTATATTTATGTTTTGATAAATGTCTAATGCATGGAAATTTTTCTCATGGTGATTAAATGTGCCCTAATTAATGTGAATTGCTTGAACCATTGAAAACTATTGGAATTTTTCATGTGTTTACTCATTAGCAAAGAATGAATGAATGTTCCTAGAGGATTGACTAAATTTGTATCCCTGAAACTCCACAAAAGAGTCATAGAAGTATAAAAATCTAGAAGTTGTTTTCTTGTTGCTTTAATCTAGCATAGAGAAATTCCTTTTAGGTCTCTTTCAAGAGCAAGCTACCATTTCATGGTTCATCTTGACTCCATTTTCTCCCAATAGGCAAGCACTGGATCTAGAATCCTTGGTGATCACATTCTACTTCAAAAATCATTCTTTCTTCACCTCTTTCTCTTTCTTTTCCTCATCCCTTCAAGGCTAAGGAAGCCTCTCTAGGGCTTGGTGTGAAATTCTCTAGAGTGCATTTTGGATTCGGATTTAATCAACCACTTCTATAGTGTCTCCTCTAGGCATTTGCAAATTTTGATCAAATTTCAATGGTGGAATCTCAAGAAAATTGATGCCCTAGATATCGCACCAAGTGGGAACCCATGAAGTTGCCCTTAAACTTAGGGATTTCTTAAAGGATTGTACTTTGGTAGTATATCATTGAAACCTTTTCTCTTGACTATCATGACCTTGGATGAACTCTTATCGCGTCAAATATCTCAACCCTAGGTCTCGTATAGTATTTCTTTCAAGAGGTTTTTCGTGGAAAAAATCTTACTAGCTTCTCCTAATACTCATAATTTAATTGAACCTCTCCATTGAATGAGCCCCCTTAACTCACTTTAAACCTATCCTAAGAACATCTATCACAAGTGAGGGATATTAGGTCTCCTCCCATCGGTGAAAATCCGAGAAGAGAAGGGGACATATGCTATGGTGAGAGTGGGCCTTTGTCTAAAGGTGTTGTTGTGCCCTCTAGCTTTAGCCTATTTACTAAGCCTGCTAGTTTGTGTAGCAACAGGAGCCAAGAAGCTACAACAAGATCTCCACGGATGAACAGGTAGCTAATGTAAGGGAAGTATGAGTACTTCTAAGACAAGCTTGGGCATTTGGATTACTCCCAATTTGAGAGGGAGTGAGGATGGACACCTAGTTCTCCTTATGCCATGTACTATGGCTAGGACTAGCAGTAGAAAGTCAAGTACATGGGCACAGATAGGGAGAATGGTGGATTGGATAGAATCTTGGACTGACATTCTTGAGTCATGTACTGTGGCCAATTAGGATTAACATCCTAAGTCAAGTACATGGACTCGATTAAAGAATGGTCTGGTGGACTGACATTTCCTTGTGACTAGTAGAAAATGGCCCTATGGAGGACATACTCTTGTGAACCTAGGCGGAGTATGTGTCTCAGAGAGGCAGTGTGGTGTCCTATAGAATGCCTCCCAAAATTGTGCTTTGATCTAGTGGAGAGATAGAGCTTGCTTGTCAAGGCCTTGGTAATTTGACAATGCTAGTTAAAATGATGTTATCATCAATGATGCTTAACAATCTAAATCCTTTCTTATATGAATATTTCAACTAGAGAATGTCCTCATAAGTCATTATGAATACCTCCCTAGCTAAGAGGGAGTGTTGAAAATGTAATTAGGTTCAGTCTTCATAATGTATATTTATCATATATATATATATATATTTATTATATTTTTGTCAAGCATGTTCTTCATGTTAGAGTCAAAAGATATTCATTTTGACTCAAAAGAAAAAACATTTGAGTCATGTCCCATTTGGACATTTAAAGGAAAGAAAATTTGGATTTTTATTTTTGAGTCATAAGAACACAAGATGACTAAGTCAGCATGGCCCTTAAAAGTGACACCTATTCGACCCTCCTAGACAACTGAATATAAGAGAACTTTCGACCTCTTGGAGAGCACATTTTTCATTCATCACAACAAGTAACTTTTGCACCTAACGAAGGAGAAAGAAAGTCGAGTCAAAAGAGAGAGAAAGGCAAGTCAAAACAAGGAGAATCTAGCATCATTCACTGAATCTTTGACTTCTACCAACTCGCACGTGTGAAGTGTTGAGAAATCAAGATGCAGGCATATTAAGATTGTTTCTTTGTCATGGTAATTACTTGTGAATTTGTTGGCTTCTTTACTAATATTATTATGTTCTCTTCTTTCATTAAGCAATCACCAAAATATAAAAAATGAAGATCACAAGAAACAAAGAACACAAGATGTAAGCTCTCCAAGCCGGGGCCAAAACCCCAAAATGGGGAAAACCCAGAAAAATTCCTCGTCTTATAGAATCAGATTGAGACATCCAACACCCGAGACCAAGACAATCCTTCACAAATGCCCCAAGTTAACCCTCCATTCTCTGTCATGGTTTGACCTCAATATGGTAGACTAAACTGTCACAAGTCTATCCTTAAATGCCATGTCCCGCAGGGATACTCGTCCTTCATGTGGCTCACATTCCATAGACTTTATAGTCCTCTTGAAGCTCGTATATTATCTCAGAAAATAGTCCCAGTAGCTTGCATCATTTTCACAGAAATCCAACCTCAAGAATTCACATTCTTTCTAAGTCATATATCATAGAAAACTTGCATCTTTTCAAATTCTTATACAAAGTATTCGCATCTCTTGCCACAAAAGGTTATCATGTTTTATCATAGAAAATTCGCATGACCTGTCACAAAAAACTCGCATGTTTTTGTCACATAAAACTCGCATGACTTGTCACAGAAAAAACTCGCATGTCTTTGTCACAAAAACCTTGCATATCTTTCCACAGGAAGCTCGCGTATCTTGCCTAAGGAAGCTCGCAAATCTTGCCTTAGAACTCCAATGAATTGATCACAGAAACTCAACAAACTTGCTTGCCAAATTGGAGATGAATAGGTGCCAATATATAGTTGTTCGTCTATGTGAAGGGTCACGTCCTTTGGGCAGGCCGACTTGTCCAACTAGAGGGTCGACATGGACTTATGGAGGATAAATTGACTTTTAGATACAAGATAAAATATTTTTCCCTTTTCTTACAACGAATCCAAATAGGAATTTGACTCAATGACTCAATAAATCCTAGAAGCATGAAGAACATGCTTTACTAATGGAATAATAATAATAATAAAATTCTTCTTTTTCTTATTTTTGTTTTTTACATAAATTACATACAAGGACAATGATAATTATGAAGACCAAACCTACTTACATTTTCCAACACTCCCTCTTAACTAGGGAGGTATTCATAATTCTATAACTGGTACAAGGATACTCTCAAATTGAAATATTCTCATAAGAGTCAGAGTGATAAGCCATCTTCAAGCATCAACATCATAACCAGCATTGTCAAATTGCAATATAGCAACGTCTTGACTAACAAGCTCTAACTCTCCACTAGATTAGAGCACAATGCTGGCAGGCATTCATTTGGACACCAACACCACAGCCTCTCAAGGCACACACCCCATCCAGATGTTCAGCAAGTATGTCCTTCCAAGACTATTCTTATCTTGGATTCCCAATCCTCAAGAATACCAATCCTCTTTGACCAATCTTATCTTGGATACCCTGTCCAATCCTCAAAGAGTGTCGGTCCACGAGACTACTTCCTATCTTGGATTCCAAAACCTCAAGGAGTATTGGTCCCAAATGTTTATCCAATCCTCCATTCTCCTTCTCAGTGCCTTCACTAGACTAACTATTGTTAGTCCTGGTCTAGTGCATGACACATGGAGAATACAGTGTCCCACATCACTCACTCTCAAGCAGGGAGGATATCCTTACTCCCTCTCAACCAAGGAGACATAACCATAAACCTTAGCTTATCTCATACTTCATCAATACATCAACTACTTGTTCTTCCATGTAGATATAGTTGTAGTTGCAGGGCTCCTTTCTCGCATTACTCACACCTAAGCTTCAACCTTCCTCGATGTCAAACATTTTACGAAGTTAAATTCTTTCACATTTTATCTTCATGACATGGTTTCTCGGCTCCTAACAGCGTCACATCATATCAAATTTTGACCTTTCTGGATCTTGTCAATCATCAAACAACTTTTTCATCAAATGGCTCATATGTGATCTTCAAGGAGCCAAACTTCCTCACAGCTGCTAGCACATGCCTTCTACTCTTCACAACAGAGTTTTGCCACATATTCTTCAAAGAGTCATATCAACGTTCCAAATATCAATTTTGTCCTCATGATTTTCCAAGCCATCAATGGTGTTATCCACATAATCCATGTGCCCCATGATCAAACCAAGCAACTCTAGGTCCAACAAATTATCTCAACTGCTATCTTACCAACCTCTGCATTACTTTTGTAATATGCCTTTCCAGGGAGCCAAATCATATCTCAAACTTATCAACAATATCGGAATTACCAAATCACAATGTCCTCAAATCAAGGTGTGGGATTCTTCATGTCAAATTCTGCTATTTTCTCCCTCTGAGGTCAACATACCTTTGTATGGTCTATCTCATATTGCAACAAAGTTCTACTTCATGCTCTCCAACTTTCAATAATCAATTAGGAATGAACCAATCAACAAGCTTCAATATCGTATTCTTCAAGGTCTTTACAACTCCCTCTTTCCATCTGAGGTTAGTAAACTTTTTGCCATGTAATAGTCTTCTTTGATGCATACATCAAATTGCTCCTTCACAATCTTCATGCTATGTCGTGTTCCTTCAAGTCTTTCATTTGGTTAGTCAAGCTTTATATAGAACTTGCCTTGACCTATAACCATGGTTAGAATACTTATGAAAGAACAGGGAAACAAAATACAAAGACAATAGCATTAGTAATAATCAAGAAGATGATCACCATTCCCGTGATTCAGACTGCAGTTTGGCATCCTACCCATACTCTGATCCATTCTATAAATATGAGCATCAACAATCAAACCGTCGCCCATTGCGATCAAGAGATTGTGCAGCAGCATCTATCCGAAGCAGGCGTCATAACTCAGAGTCTCAGAAGGAACAAACATCTGGTATTGCCTCACTCTATTTTGTATAGTTTTACTTTAACTACTGTTGCGGTGATCCACAGGAACGCTCAAGTTCGCCTCAGCAGGGCGTCTCGACTTGTAGCTCCCCCAAGTAATCACTCTAAGACCACCTCGCTTCGTCTCTATTCGGCTCTCTCAATTCTCCCCTTCTCACTCTTACTCTGGCTCAATCCCACTGTCTGTCTCTTTATCGAGCCCTCTCCCGCTCCCCCCCCTCTCCTTTTCTCTGCCTCTGATATCCCCCTCCGCCCCGTCTGCCTTTCCCCCTTCAGACCAAAGGCCTTTCTCCCCTCAATCTCGCTCAATAAGCCCCCCTCCAATCTCGCTTCTGTTTCTGTTGCTCTCAAAGCGGGATTCTCATTTTCTCCCGACAGCGTTTACAGAACCCATCATAACGTCAGAGCATCCAATAACGCTCATAACTCTCTTAACTCTCCCGACCACTTGGCCTCTGTTTTCACCTACCTCCCCATCTGCATCATTCTTCCTTCAATGGCGCGCAGTGAGGATTGTTTTCACTGTGCCGATCTGCAAGCTGAGTTAGAAGAAATAAGGACTCAGCAGTCAATGTTAGACAAAAAGCAAAGCCTATTGGATGCGAGATTAGAAGAGCACGATAGGCGTCTTGACGAGCAAAGCAGGAGGCTTTTCGAACAAGATCGCATTAATACTGAAAAATATAAAGCAGAAATCCAGCTCTTTATGCACAAGGCTGCCTCCCTCCAAGAGCAATTCAGGCAGCTCATAAACTGCTGCGCCCATGCTGAAGAGTCTGTTTCCTCCAGCGTCAAACAAGAAGCCAAAGATGACAACCCGGAGGAATCAACGGCACGCCACATCCAACACATCATGATTGACTGAATGAAATTCAAATGTATCTTTTTGTTATTCTCCTTTATTAGAATCTATAGTAGTGTTGTTTTTAATAGTAGCAAGAAAAGCAAACTAAGGACCAAGGGGGTAGCCACTTTTTGTAAACCCCTTGCTCTTTCTCAGTCTGCTCAAACTATGTACCAGAGGATTCGAAATCCCTGCCTTTTTTCAGAATATAATACATAGCAACCGACCATTTCAAAAAAAAAATAATCAAGAAGATGTTAAATGCTTATCTCTGGAGGAAGGTTGACTCCCTCTTAATCTTGGACCCTTTCTCAACAAACCTTGTCTTCACATCATCATGATATAATGCCTGTCATTCTTAAGAACTAGGTTCCTTTTCCTTTTACAATGGAAACAATTAGTTAGGGTTTCTATTTCTAGCGTTTCTCCTTTTATTCCATATGTTTTTAGGTTTTACAAACCCCAGATGCCAAGACTTGTTACTTACAAACTGTAAAGTTCTACAACCACATAAGAGAGTTAGTTGCAAAACCCTAGATGCTTTAAGGTCTTCAAGATCTTGTTACGTTAGAAATTGCAAATTCCATGCAAACCCTAGATCCTCCATAGTCATCAAGATCTACCAATCAAGAATTGCAAAAGTTCTACAACTACGCTAGATAGTTAGATTTACAAAACCCTAGAGTCATTATGACAACCCTTTTATACCAGAGATCTCATTCATAAGAACATAGTCCTTATGTGCAAGGGTTTTATACTGACTATTACAAGGGTTTTGTCATAAACCCTAATTTACCAAACCCAACGAAAACTAGTGTTTCTAGACATCAACAACAAAACAAACCCTAAAAGGCTAGGGTTTTACCATGACATTCCTAAACATTAAGAGTAGGATTTCAACAAGAGATCTAAACTTTATCAATAAACCCTAAGAAGATTAGGGTTTCATCATTAGTATACCCTAAGCATCGAAAGGCTATCGTTTTATTGTGAACCCTAAGGTTAGGGTTTTATCAAAACAAATGAGATTAAGGGTAGATTCAATGTAGCGATTAATAACCCTAACAAGAATCCTTATGATTTGAAACCCTAGACATGAGAGAGTGAAGCAAATTTCAAAATGAAGAATATTCATACCTTCTTTTACAATAAGTTAAATCAAATCAAAAATACCTTGAGTTGTTATTTAACAAACCTTGTAGAGTTTCTTTAGCAACAAGCCTACTTTCATGACACAAGTCTTTTCTTGAAGTTTCCTCCATAACCTTTGTGTATTCCTGCAAGCTTTCCTTCCAAGAAAAATACAAAGAAAGGATTATGAGTATGCAATACAAATAAATCTAGGTGTGTGGAGGAAATCAAACATGAAAGAGGAAACAAAGAACAATATACTTATGTTTTGGTAAAATGGTGAAGGCTTCCTCTTAATCCAATCTTTCTAAGGGATACCTACAACTTATCAAAACAATTCAAGAACTTCTAAAAAGAAATATTAGATCTATGAATTCTAGAAATCAAAACATAAAAGAAAACATTACAAAACCTAAGGTAGAAGGATATGCAAGGGATGGCATCACTAAGTGACTTTAGAAAATAAGTCTTTGACTTTGAATTCTTCAATCTTGTTCTTCTTTGATGGAGCTTCATCAGCAATAGTTGCATGTTCTCTTTCTCTCTTTTTATTCCTTGGATTTTCAAGACATTGACTCTTGTAATATCCCATCTTATAACAATTGTAGCATTCAATTTTTGATACATCGACCTTCTTCTTTGGTCCTTTGAATTTCTTATATCCTCCCTTCTTGTGATTAGCAAAGTATGCATTGGAGGTGTTGTCCTCATCTTCTTCCTTTTTATTATTTGCTAATGAGATGTGGGCTTCTTCTTGACTACAAGCATTCCACATTTGTTCAAACGATGGTGTGTCCTTCCAACTACTAATACTTGATGCAAAAGAGCTCCATGATTTTGGTAGACCTAATAGTGCAGCAATCACAAGTTCCTTTTCTAGTATAGCTTCATCAATGGCTTGAAGCTCATCTCTTATTTGGGAGATCCTCACAAAATATGAAGATACAGTATCATCTTTTGTCATCTTCATTATTCTTAGTTCATTCTTGAGACTAACTATTTGTCCAATGTTCTTGATGGTGAATAGTTTGGAGAGAGCTTCATACATCCTTTGTGTAGTATCTATGTTGGATATGTAGGGGATTAGATTGTCCTTTACTCCATCGACAATTAGATTCATGGCTAAGATGTCAGTTTCCCTGTACGTTTCTTTTCCTGCATCATCTGTTGGTTTCTAAACTTTCCCTTGAACAAATTCTAATACTTTATGTTTTGCAAGGATGAGATCTATCATTTTCTTCCACGCTCTATAGTTGGTGGCCCCTTCTAACTTATTATTTGTCTTCATTGAAGTTGCCATAGATTTTCTAGATGTAGACTCTTCCCTTCTTTCAATGGATCTTCAAGTTGCCTTTTTCCTTCTCCTCTTTTACCTTAGCTCTAAAACCATGTTAGAAAACCAAAAAGGCAGAAAGATTTTCTTGTCTTGACAATTACTTGTGATATACTTATGTTCTTAATTATTTTCTTTATATTCTTCTTTTACGTTCTTCTCATCAAGCAATCATCAAAATAAAAACATGAAGATCAAGGACATCAAATATAGGCACTCGGCCGAGGCTAAAACCCCTATGCAGGGGAAAACCCAGTTAAACTCTTCCACTAGTAGATTCAAATCAAACTTGAGACAATCCAAGACCTTAGACCACACCAAAATACCTTCCTCCACCAAGTCAACCTCCCAAGATGATGACCAAAAACTAGAAGTCAACTTTTGTCAAACTGCATCAACCCAACTTCAAGTCAAAATTTCATTCCCCAACTTCAAAATCTCAGCCCTACTACAACCTTGCAACTTCGGCCCTCGAGCAACTTTAGAATTTCGCGTGCGAGTCAAAGGAGAGAGAAAATGGTCTCCAAACTTCTTCGCTAGGGTTTTTCTCCTTCTTCCAAGAATTTCGCACTCTTTTTCTTCTCCAATAACAGCAGATCGAATTCGTTGTGAATGTGCTCTAAATGAGGTTGAGTTGTTAGCTTTATACAGTGGATTCTGCCTCCCAATTAAGCCATCTTGTCTAGGTTGAGGCCGACTTGGTGGAGGAGGCCTAAATGACTCAATTACTTAAAATAAATTTCTTTCTTGATAAACAAATCCCAATAAGGGTCTATTACATGATGACATGGACAAGGACTCTTGACATAAACTTTGACCTATTAATCATTGACCCAAGCATGAAACTCGTGCTTTAATAAGTCAATTTCTTTTACAATAAGAATCATTTTTCTTTCTTTTGACAAATACACTACATTATGACTTCATTTAATTATGAAGACCGCCATTAGTTACATTCTTCAACATGAAGTCGGCCATAGTTTTGGGGTGTGTCAGTCTCTTCATGCAGCCCTAAACTCCCACTTTTGATCTGTAACGGCATCAATCTCCACGGCTCCAGTCAGGTAAGGCTTTTAACCTTCCCCTACATTTGTGGAATCTTCCATCACTTTTTTTGTTAGGAATGCATTAGGAAAGTTTTATTTGCGTAGTCCTAAAACTGAAAAAAAGTTTATAAGATTACTTATGCCTGAATATGTGTGGAGATGGACTTCAACAAGGGTTTTCCAACTAAGATTAATCTGACAACTTCAAACTATGTTTGGGTCCAAAAAGCTCTACTATGAAAATGTTTCAATCCGGTGTAGAGCATGCTATGAAACGGGGCATGTAATTAAAAACTACCCCAAGCATTTATAGAACAACAAAGATCGAAGAAAAAACCTAAGGCACAAATGGTGGGAAGGAGCTCAAGACAATCACTATACAATATACAAAGAGGAAGAGCTTCGGGATAAGAAAGAACAAGAAGATAAGAAGGAAGTCGATATCACCAAAGAAAATGCATCAGTAGCAACAAAAACCGAGTAGGAAAAAACGCATGCCAGTGAGGATCCTTCACACTCAACAAAAGTGGAAAAGCAACAAACCCTTTTGGAAAACGAATCCCCTCATAAATCCACAAGGATTTTTGCTGGAAAAGCATCTTCTTGGGCAAATTAAGAAGATGAGGAAGAATTCAAAAATCACTTGTCGAAGAAAGATACGCTAGAAATAGAAGAAAAAATGGGTTAGACACAACTTGGGAAGAAAGGAAAAGGTATTTCACAAGGAACACAAGAAGTCGAACTAAATCAAATCAAAAATAGTGAATAATGGAATGTAAATGTGTCTAGATATTGGGGTTTTTTTGGAATATGTAAAGGTTTTCACCTTGTAACCAAATTTTCCTAATAATACAAATTCCTAACTATTTCTTTAAAAAAAAACAGAGTTGGTACATCAATTCCTTCCACTTATCACAAGCAAGGACTTCTCCAAAGATTCCCAAACCTTGGCTAGGGCATCCACAACTACTGCAAACCCTAACAATCACAATAAGGCCTAACAAGCCATCCCATCAAGATAATGCTAGCCTCTCCAAGAGCTTGAAAACAAGCCGACATCACATGAATTGTCCAACCCTTACATCCACACTTGCATCGCAAGCTTTATTCTTCACTAGCATCACATTGCAAATTCCAACAAGGTGGTCCTAGACAAGATCAATGTATCAGTGCAAGGTAATCTCAATTTCAAACTTGGCAGGTCATAGGGGGAAATGATGGAAGAACAAATTGGGCAACACCTCTTACTTTATGTAGTACCATAATAACATCAATATAATAAAGTCACTAGCTAATTTGAATCAGTCCATACATTTTCAATATATTCTCCTCTTTAGTTGTTTACAAATGGATGATCAAACATGCCACTGTTGAGGATAAATTTAACAAGTGGAATGTTAATTCCAAGTTTTCTACCAGGCTACTTAGGTTGAGAAAAATTTGAAAGGCCCCAACCAAACCCCAAAGAGTCATTATGCCTACTCATTAACTCTTTAGGGGTTGGCCCTTGGCTCAAGCCTTGTTAAAATTGACCTGGTCCCCATATTACACCTATTGGAATAAAATGGAAACATTCCTCTATTTATTGTACTTCTATCTCAAACCTGGATTTTTCTTAGACTAGATGGTAGATATCTACATCTCTAAAAGTGTTGCCTTCTTTGGTTAAATAGAATTTATTTTAGTAAGATGGCTTTTGCTTGCTCTCTGATTTCCATAGTATACCGCAAATTCGATAACTAAGAGCAGCCTTTTCTCAAAAGGCAGAAGAAGAAAAAAACACCTTATACATATTATGTTCAAATCTGCCTTCTAATGAATATTTCACTAATGTCTTTAATTTGCAATGCGAATTCAAATTTAGGTCAGGAAAGTTTGTGGGGCTTACACAACTCAACCTCATTAGTGACCAAGCTAATGCTCCTCACTGGGAGTAAAGTTCTACTCAGAGAGGGATCTATATAAGCAATACAGTGTTAATTTTCATTAAACCTAGCACTTGGTGAATTATTAACCTAGCAAATTGTAGATCTATTGTACAACTTACACAACTAGGTTCTTAACATTCAGCAAAAGCAAAAATAAAATAACCAATCTCATACAATGACACACAGATTTTGCTCCATCAAAGTTTTTCATTAATAACCTAAACTTAATTGGGCTCGCATCCTGGAAGAATGGCCCAACTGAGGAATTACTTACAACCCTAGATCTAATCTGACTAATCAACCCTCCTTCGTTGATCTAGATCTCCTTGCTACCCTTACTCTTGTTGAGAATTTAAGGGCATTTTATTTATTACTAATTCTCTTACTTGATTACTACTTGTGTACATATTCTTATATTATCTTAGATCCTTATTATTGTGAGTGTTCAGTACATCAAATAGCAACCAAAACAATAAGACAGTGACACAATGTTTAGACTTTCAAGCCAAGGCTAAAACCTCTCCTCTTGAGAGGAAAACCCTTCAATCTCTTCTTATAGATATTTAGTTGATGAATACCAAGACCCTTAACAAAATTTGACTCAAGATTACCTCCAAGATGCTTGTCACTATCACCTGCACTATTCGGCCTTCAGTCCACAATCTAGTATCTTTATGTCACTGCACTCCTTCAGATTTTAGGTCTCCTTATACCTTCATTGTCTTGACACAGTCCTCGACTTCTATTCTTCGGCTGCCACAGCTCTTCACTTTACTATGAATAAGTTATGACACAGTCTTGAGATAGTGCGTTATATTCTTCGTTATATGATGATGTTGGGACAAACTTCCAATGAGAGATGATAGGTGTATATACAGGCTTCACTGAGGATTATACGATGTGAATCCAGACTTCACCAAGAGCTTTTCCGATAGATATATATAAGAGATAGACTTCACCGAGACTTCCTGAGATATGTATCACTTTTGTTCACTATGTATTGCGTTACTACTTCTTTGTTGTCTTGTTCAGAGACGATCCGAAGTCTCCTTGGTGTAATGCAACATCACTTCTTATATATAGAGGTCAGGGTTGGTATATTAGGCCGACATGAGAGCCTTAAGTTAGGCCGACGTATCATACAACGAGATCACTATCTTTACTTAGCCGACTTGCAAGGGGATAGTGACACTCGTTATTGGAGCGTAGATCTTTTACAACATGACTTTTATAATACTTATGTTAAGACATAAAATCCTAAAGATATCAAGAAGAAGTCTTTGACCTACGTAAACACATCTTGCTCATGAAACCCATGATGCAAGGAATAATAATAATTTGTTTCTTCTTTTACATAATATTATAATTACAAGTCATAATGAAAACCAAACCTAGTTACATTTTCTTCAAAACTCCCTCTTAACTAGGGAGGTATTCATTAAATGGTACAAGGCTATTCAACACTAAAGAGATCTCATAAGAAGAGTCGAACTAGTAATCCATCTGTATAGCATCATTATAACCAACAATGTCACATAGCAAGGCCTTGACTAACAGCTCTATCTCTTAATAGATCAGAGCACAATGTTGGCAAGACCAATGATGGTAGCCACTTCCATCATTGTCTCTCAAGGTACATACCCATCCTGGTGTTCACTGAGTATGACCTTCTAGGACTATTCTTATCTTGGGCTCCCAGCCCTCAAAGAATATCAATCCTCTTGCCTCATCTTATCTTGGATGCCCTACACATCCTCAAAGAGCATCAGATGCCAGATGATTACCTAATCCTCCATTCTTTCTTCCCAAGTGAAGACAAGAACATTGTGACTATCATGTGTCTACATGGCCTTCACTATGACTTATGGTTGTTAGTCCTAGTCTAGTGCATGATACATTAAATGAAAAACACATCTATCACTCCCTTTTAATCAGGAGTGACTCAATCCAAGCTCCCTTTTAATTAGGGATTTGTCAGAGCTCCCTCTTAACAAGGGACTCTTCTATACATCAACAGCTTCTTCTTTGTGGGTCCTCCTCCTCCAGCTGCTTGATCAGCTTCTCTCCTCGATGTCATGAAAATTAGTTGAGATTCTTCCTTGTCGGGCAACAGTCATCGATCACTTTCCTCCTTAGTTCATCATGTCATTCCTTTCTTCATGGAAAGTTTCCTTCTTCATATTTGGAACCTTCGTCATATGACTACTTTCTCATCATGCTTCTTCCATTCATCACATGAATGCTAGTTGTACTTGTAAGTAGCCCTACATGAACTTATCTAGATATTATTCAAGAAATCAAAATATCATTAAATCAAATCGTACCTTACTAGGTGGCTCTTCATCATGACATCTTTCTATACATATCAGCATCCTGCATTCATGTTGACACATCTTCCCAAAGATATATGTTGTCAAGGGTTTCTATCTTTTCCAAACTTCCATCAGAATCTTCATCTCTTTTCAGGAGATTTCCTAGTCAACTCTTCTTGGTCTTTGGATGTTGATTGCTTTCATCATGGTTGCATAGCTCACGACCTCTTCCTTGCTCATACATTTCATTCTTTGGGGCTTCTAATCAGAGTTTTGTAATCGTAGTCAGCCACCTCATACTTTATATGAGGACATATTATGTTGATTTCATCTAGTGTGACTTATGCCTTTCTGCATCCTTTCAGAGGAGGAGATCCTTTTCCCTCGATGATGCTTCTTAAGATAGAAGTAACGATCCACATTATCTGCAACCATACGACATGACATTATAAAATTTAAACATAAGTATGCATACCTTATTTTACCATTAGGTCATCTAGGTTTCTTCCAACAACTTCCTTGATTGAAGTGACTTCAACCACTTGATTTGCTTCTGCTTCTTTTCTTATTTCACCATGACATCATCCATGAATTCCATGAGTTGGAGTTCTTGATGAAACACTTGCTTTCTCTCTAGATTAGTGAATCCTCTGTTTAGGATTCTATCAAAGAATCTTGAGGATCTTGTATATCCTCATCTGGCAGATGTTTCCTTTTGACTTGATGTATGATGAGACTTGTCCTAGATGACTTCTTTCTTTCTTTCCTTCAATGTTTAATGAGGTTCCCAAGAGTTGTATCCTTCATGTTTGACTGTCATGGATTTTGTTCTTTATGATTCCCATGGTGATGCCACGAGCTCTTGCTCCTAATACTTTCATGATGCTACAATGCATCTTAATGTTATGGCCATATCTAAAGATTTAGGAACTTATGGTAGGACCCCTTTTTGTGAGAGATTTGTTGCTCCCTCTTTCTTTGGCCCTTTTCTTCAGCTTCCTCCATCTTTCCGACAATATGAGCTTCTATTCACATTCTTTCCGTAGCATTGAATCTTATATTGTCTTTCTCTATCTAGCATAGAGACCACAGATTGTTGAATGAGGTGCCCTTCTTCTTATCATCTTTCCTAGATCTCCAAATTGAGATCTCATGAAGATATTCCTTGGTTCTTAGATACCATTGCTTTTGTGTAGGTCTAAGTGATGTGACCTTCTTTACTATAATCTCAAAGAATATATCTTCCAGCATTTCATATATCTCTTTATGTCTCCTCTTCTGCTACATAGGCATGGGAGGACCTTTGAGTGATTTCATATGAATCCTATGAGTCTCTTGATGCATTCAAGCACTCCTTGACCTTCAGAGACCTTTCCATAGACATCAATGACTTCTCTTTTATATGAGGATTATGACAATCCTCCTTATTCTATGCAAGGGCCTTTTCCATGAGGACTATGACTTTCCTCCAATGTTTCTATTTTGTTGCAAAACAAAGTCATTAAACCAAAAATTGATTAAACATGAAAGATACTTACTTGGCATGTGAAGAGGAGATCTTCACCTTGATGCTTCCTTTGCTTGAGTTGCCCATCACTAGTATCCTTTTATCAAGACTTCCTTGGAGACCTTCTAGCACCATGACATTAGTGATCTTGACATTACTGAAACTGCTTCGTGACCTTGAGATCATTTTGACTCCTTATTCATCTTTAAGGTATTTGAGCATATTGTTGACATGTTAGTGATACTGCTATCCCACAAGTGAAATTTATAACACTCAATATTCCTCGGAGTGCATCAGCAAACACCTACATTGAGCATTATCCAAACTATGATAGTGATATAGGGAGACTTATGTTCTGATCTGAGCATCATGTTGTTCAAGATCTAAGACGGTGACAAGTATATTGTTATGACATTGTACCAAGACAGTGATGTATTTGTGTAGAGAGGCACTGTATACAGAAACTGTCTGCCTTCTTTTTCCGAGTTTCTCAAAGTATAATTTATGTCGAGACAGAGAAGAAATGTCTCCTTCTATCTAGGACTTGTATGGAGTTAGCCAAATGATGGCATTTTCCCCGAGATCCTCAATAATTAAGCATCGTGAGTAATATTGAGATCAACATGCTTATGTAATACTTCATCGAACTGTATTTCATTATGGAGGATATTTGAATAATTATTGTAGTCACGAGATCATGTAGTATTGCCGAGATTGTCAGACCGAGAGCTTCACTGTAATCTTGAAATAGTGCCAGGAGGGAGACTGTGATTTCATAGCGAGATCATATCACCTGAACTAGCACCAAATTCCTTTTTATGACTCAATCGGAGAGGGTTGACCATCTTTGTGAAATGTATGCCAAGATGATAATGCCATAAGAGGACTGATCCTTACATTAGGCGTCCTAATATCACTGTATTGACTGCCCTTGACTGAACCATAACTCTGAAACCATGTTGAGAATTTAAGGGCATTTTATTTATTACTAATTCTCTTACTTGATTACTACTTGCGTACATCTTCTTATATCATCTTAGATCCTTATTATTGTGTGTGTTCAGTACATCAAATAGCAACCAAAACAATAAGACTATGACACAATGTTTAGGCTTCCAAGCCAGGGCTAGAACCTCTCCTCTTGAGAGGAAAATCCCTCAATCTCTTCTTATAGATATTTGGTTGATGAAAATCAAAACCCTTGACAAAATTTGACTCAAGATTACCTCCAAGATGCTTGTCACTATCACCTGCACTATTCGGCCTTCAGTCCATAGTCTATTATCTTTATGTCACTGCACTCCTTTAGATTTCGGTCTCCTTATACCTTCATTTTCTTGACACAGTCCTCGGCTTCTATTCTTCAGATGCCACAGTTCTTCACTTTACTATGAATAAGTTATGACACAATCTTGAGACAGTGCATTATATTCTTCGCTATAATGATGATGTTGGGACAAACTTCCACCAAGAGATGATAGGTGTACATACAAGCTTCACTATGGGCTATACAATGTGAATTCGGACTTCACCAAGACTTCCTGAGATATGTATCACTTTTATTCACTATGTATTGCATTACTACTTCTTCGTTGTCTTGTTCAGAGATGATCCAAAGTCTCCTTGGTGTAATGCAACATCACTTCTTATATATAGAGGTCAGCATTGGTATATTAGGCCGACATGAGAGCCTTAAGCTAGGCCGACGTATCATACGAGGAGATCATTGTCTTTACTTAGCCGACTTGCAAGGGGATAGTGACACTCGTTATTGGAGTGTAGATATTTTACAACATGACTTCTATAATACTTATGTTAAGACATAAAATCCGAAAGATATCAAGAATAAGTCTTTGACCTATGGTAAACACATGTTGCTCATGAAAGCCATGATGCAAGGAATAATAATAATTTGTTTCCTCTTTTACATAATATTATAATTACAAGTCATAATGAAAACCAAACCTAGTTACATTTTCTTCAACACCTCCAACCCAACACTCACTAAGAAGCCTCTCTCAATCACATGTTGTTGTAGTGTGTCTTTCCCATTTCCCTAGCCTTAATTTTATAACTTTAAATTGAGCTAAATCCCTAACCTTAGTCTCCAAAGTGATGGACAACCAAGATTAGATCTCACCTCACTTGAGATCAATAGTTAAGATTGAAACATATTCACTAAAATAGCTTTCTTTAATTTTCCTAAGTTTCTTTATCTCAACAATCCAACACAATACATGTGTTTTTTCCTAAGTTAGACTTAGGCTAAGTTAAATTAGCAACTTGCTCACGCTTGAGCAAGGGTTCTAAGGAGATCTTAGGTGACTTTTGCACACCTAGACACTTAGGCATGTGAATAAGTACCTGTCCGAGCTAAACATCAACACTCCCACTCAGTGAGGGAGGTGCTTCTGCCACTTGGAACTGGCTCCAATCCTAGACTTGCATCTGTTGCCATGGTTGCTCTTTCTCAACTAGAAGACTTCCTTACGATCATCCTGGAAGACCCACTCCCTATGAACTTGTTCCTAGAAGCCTCTTGCTCCTAAACATCCTGTAAAGTCATCTGGTACCAAGAGACCTTCTAGACAAATTGGGAGGAATTTGTCAACTACTCCTTTCCTGAACCTAAAGGTTGACTCCCTCTAAGTTGCTCAACCTTCAGAGTTATTGGCTCCCTGTTCTCTGTCACTACTCTACTTCCTGTCATTGCTAAAATAGGTTGGCCCTTTAGCCTATACATGTTGCTCTCTCTAACTCCAATGATGTGGCCATGTTTAAGCTAGATCCCCTAGGTCTGATCAATGCCTACTATCCTAGAATGCTACACCAAACCCCTTCTTCTCAATCATCAAGACTGAGAGCAAACTCCACCTAAGTTCCAAGCCCCAGCATCCATATCACACTTATGCTCACGTGCTAAGTCCTTCTAGCATTATTGTGGGTTTGTCTCGATCCTTTGAGACACTCGTGAAACCTTATGCCAATGCCCCGACTGGTACAGTCTCCCTCTCTCCCTCTAAGGTCTAACCTCTGTTAATCTTGTTGGCAAATCTCGATGATACTATCCTTTGTAGCTACCGTTGGCTGCTACAAGTTCTATCGACCACTATTAGGTCATGCTTGTCACAGTAGATCCCTTACCCAATGACTTCTAAGTTCTTACTCGCCACTACATCCTACATTTACTAAACCATGCCCAAAGCAGCATTTTGCCTGCGGCACAATCCTTTGTGTTAGTCTCCTTATAGCACTCTTAGCACAATTCTGTGCATCCATCCCTGGTTGCTCCAACTAGGCTACAATGGTCCACTGCCACTTTACCCTGCATTGACTATCTCTACCCTTACTGCACCCAACGACACTTTGTCGACACCAACACCACTCCGCCTGCGACCAAGTCCCACTGCGTAAACCCTTATCTCAACTTGTCTCTGCAGGCCGATGTTTTCTACAACTGCATATTTGACTCATCTGTAACTCCAACTCAACTACTCTGCCAACAGCTAGTTATCACATCCCAGCCCAGCTCTTTTTGACCCCAACTATTTTTCGGTTCCATGCACATCATTGTTACAATCTCTATCGGACATGCACTACACATACAATGCTTGTAATTTTCTCGCCCTATAGCTCGATTCTCTTTTGACGTGACTAATCCCTCTCACAAGCTGCAACTTTGCCTTTCACTTAGCCCGTTCTACTGCTCCTCTTGCGATGATCACATTTCTGATCCAACCAGCCCTGGTGTGCTACTTCAACTCATAGCCCATGGTTCACTCCTATGTTGAGTGGTAGCTACCATGCTCTGCCCCAACCTCAATAGCTACTACTACCATGCTCTATCCCTGTACCTTCCTCAAGGGCCAACCCTATGGCCCTGTCCCCAACACCACTTTGCTAGCGACCCTAACACCCCTACATCTTGTCCTCAGCCTTTCCAATACTACATTTCTCTATCGATCTTCTACAGCCTACAACCATTGTCAACAACTGTCCCAGCGTTAATTCTTCGCTCTGCCAATTAACTTTGGTTGACAACTACTCCAATGATTGGTGATTATGCAGGTGACTACAACCACGAATCATACGAAGCATGGCCCACACCTCTTTCATGGTTTATCACCCTTCTAACCCTACAGTTTGGACTAGCTTATCGACAACTTCTTTTTTCTCCCCCAACACTTGCACACAACCCTAATGGCAATTTCCTTCCAAAATTTGGTGTGGCGAGTGGGTGGCTCAATATATCTAGGCCCCTATCAGCCTATTCACTGCCCCTAGAGCACTGTTGGTCTTGTTTGCGAGCAACGTTTTCAGCTACTGTGGTGGTTGGGTGGCTCAATATGCCTGTCGGCCACCCACAGCCGCCACACTTTTTAATATAATACTCAGCCCAAAAAAAAACATCTTTAGCTCTCCTACGCAACCAAAAAAAATTGTACAGTGGTACAGATCTGTACAACAAATCTCCTTCGACCCTAAAAAACACAAAGAGCTAATAAAATAAAATAAAATTGTGCCTCGTACAATCATGGCCCCGATGATCTTGTACGAACCTGGCTCCTTGGGCGATTTAGAGATTGGTTTTTAAAGATCTAGCTTTGATACCCTGTTAATTTCAGTTAAACCTAGCACCCAATAAATTATTAACCTAGCAAATTGCAAATCTACTAAATAACTTACATAGCTAGGTTCTTAATATTTAGCGGAAGCAAAAATAAAAAAACCAACCTCATAAAATGACACACAGATTCTGCCCAATCAAAGTTTTTCATTAATAATCCAAACTTACTTGTGCTCTCATCCAAAGATAATGGACCAACTGAGGAATATTTTACAACCATGGATCTGATCCAACCGATCAACCCTCCCTAGTTGATCTGGATCTCCTTGTTTCCCTTCCTCATACCCAACACTCATTGAGAAGCCTCTCTCAATCTTGTGTTGTTGTAATGTGTCTTCCTATCTCCCTAGCCTTGCTTTTATAACTTTACATTGAGCTAAAACCCTAATCTTAATCTTTGAAGTGATTGACGACCAAAATTAGATATCGCCTCACTTGAGATCAACGGTTTAGATTAAAACATATTCACTAAAGTTATTTACTTTATTTTTCCTAAGTTTCTTTAGCTCAATAAACCAACATACTAATGTGTTTTTTACTAAGTTAGACTAGCTAAATTACATTAGCAACTTTCTCACACTTGAGCAAGTAAGGAGATCTTGGGCAACTTCTACATGACTAGACACTTAGGCCTGTGCAAAAGTACTTGCCCAAGCTATAAACATCAAATCATAATGGATCTCATTGAAGTTCGCACCATAATCATGAATATGTATCTTCTAAGGTATGACAAAATTATCTACTTAGTAACAAAGGCCTATATGATGACTGATAGTTTATCATGTATTGCTCTCCATAAAAATGTTAAATGATCAATCATTTGTTAAAGTTTAGACTTCAAGGCTTGTAAAACATAAAATTAAAAAGTTCCAAACGAGGCATCGAAATTCCAAAAATATTAACTTATCCCAAATTTGCAACCAACTCTCAAGAAAATCATTTTAAAAAGAAAGAAAAGATTGAAAGAGAAAAAAAAAGTTCCATAATCATCGATTGTTATGGAGAGGCATACATGATATTCTCTTTGGTTGGGACTCTCTCAAGGTTTTGGGGGAAATTTGGATGGTCGAGACACCAATGCTACATACCCACTAGTGTAGATCCATCTTAACTCCAAATCTATCATGCACCAAGATGTATCAAATCCCTTGAGTGATAACCCTTTTTTCCAAGTTTTTTCAATTTAAAAAAAGTTTTCACCTATGAGGGACTTCATCCCAATTTAAAAAATAGTTTACACCTCTAAGAAACTCGATCGCTTTTTGCACACAATAAATCCGGAGTTTAAATTGTATTTGTGCGGGCTAAAACATTTTAAAGGTGCATTGCTCAGTATGAGAACGGTGTAATTCCTTCCCTGTTCAATATACAAAATATATATTACTAAGCAGCACACCTATAAAATGTTTTAACCATAAGAATATTTTTACTTTCAATTGCTTTATATATATAATTGATATTGACATATTTTACTTAAGGTGGAGATTGGAATATTTTATTTATGGCCAACATTGTAATTTTTTTTGTTATTAAAGTTTTTAAAATGCCTCGTGTCAATTCTATGTTGAGCACAAAAGGGATTACCAACTTTCTCATACTGGAGGTAGAAAGAACCTCTCTGCACAAGAAACTCCACTAGCAAAGTATCCTTCTTGGGAGCCCTCGTGCTGCCAAAACTCAGCTTGGCCCTGTTTTGGCACTGACTCAGGAATGACTGTTGACTTAAGAGTTTGAGACATACCTGTCAAGTCCTTTAACTATGCTGCAAGGTAATTAGGATGGTCACTCTCCACTTCATGTGGAGAAGGAGATGACCAATGACATTCAAAGATTTGCCCAGAAAAAAGGATAATAAAATTGATAACTTCTCAGTTTTAGATTGTCTAGCTAATCGGCGTATAAATTGTTTGATTGCCCTAAGAAAAGATTGCGCAAAACTAGATTTAGGATATAGATCTCACGCACTGGCCCTACTTGCATGGATAGGTAGGGAAAAGGCTATTTTGGCACAGTCGTGGATTAGAATTTACTTTTAGAAGTAAGGGGGTGATAACTGTGTTCCTTGGTAATATAATTTGTCAGGTTTTTTGAAGAGGGAGAATACAAAACCCATTACGTTTCGGTCTCAATTTACCCTATCCTAGTTCATTTCCCGCACAGAACGGGCGAAAATTTAAAACATTTATGAAAACGAAAGAAAGAAGCTTACTAGCCAACAACTTGATCACTTTATCATATCGGGATTCTTCCGTTGCTGGATTCTTGGGTTCTTCTTCCACAGAGTCATGGTCAACTTCGTTGTCACTCAACTCGCTATCATCGCTACAATTACCCCCAAAGTAAAATACGTTAAATTCACATTCAAATATACTGCAGTTGAGGCAATTCCGGAAATGATTGACCAATACTCTTACAGAATTGCAAACAATCACCTGGACGAATTAGCCTGGCCTTGGGCATTGTCTTTATCGTCAATATCAATAACATATTCTGAGCCATCAGAATCTCCATCGGATGAATCGGATGAATCGGAAGAAGAAACTTGAACTACCTCTGCATTCTCCATCTGATCTAAACCCTAACCCAACTTGTTACCGCGCATTTCAAAATAACACGAATTCAAACTGTTAACAGCAAACTATATTTGATGAGACGTATTCGCAGTGCTCATTGCTTCTTCCAATACAATTTTATAGCGAGTGGAGAATAAAATGAGCGAGTGGGGAATCAAATGAGGGGAGTGAAGAAGGGAAACAAAAATTCCATGGCCGTTTGTTTTAATTTGTGTATTAAATTGGATATCTAAAGGGACTGGTTCTTTGCTTGCCGGGTAAACCACCGACTAATCAGTTGTGGCCGTCTCAGCATTCTAGGTGGAAATAAGGGATCTCGGTTACAAAAAGAGTTAGCGCTCTGCCCGAGCCTTTTTGCAATTCAAAATTCGCTCTCAATGCTATACTTCTCGAATTTAATTTTCATCATTTTTGGCTAAATGATCTTTTATGTGACTATTTTCCGGAGATGCATGTGTGTAATAAATTTCGAATGAATCAATATGGTTGTTTTTTTATTAAAGTTTTTTTTTAATAAATTAAGAATAATTTACGTAATTAAAAAACAAAAGTTTATAGTATATATTGGATATACTTCTTTATAAATTTTGAATGAATCACTATTTTAACTATTTAAAATTGTTTTTATAATTATTAAAAAATAATAAATTTATAGTTCACTACGGTCGTGGTTTGTTGGAAATTTGGCAGAGAAGCGCGAAGGTGCAAGGCGTTTGTGGTCACCGGTGAGCAATAGTGGTGCTTGTTTGATTCACGAGCACAATCAATTACATTGCGATATTTGAGTGGAACGGCGGAGGTCGGATTCCAGGTACGCTCCTCCCCTTTGCACGAGAATGAAAAATACTTTGCATTCTCACAAAGTCTCCACATTTCTGTTTCCACCTTTACTCACATACATACACGAGAATTTCACGAAGAAAACGCTCTCCATTCACGAGAATTTCCATAGCTAGCTGAGACAAGCATTCAGAGAAAGCATTCAACGGCCCAAACCTAAGTGCAGCATATATACAAGACGACAACAGATAAGTGCAGCAAGACGAACGGCGAAGGTTGGATTCCAGGTCACATAGTCGCATCTTCCTATGACAGCTCTAAACTCTAAAATCCAATTTTGCGACTAGTCGCATAGTCGCATTTTTGCCAGGTTGCATAGTCGCATTTTCCTGTGACAGCGCTAAGACTCGAAAATGCGATTTTACGACTAGTCAGAATTATGGTGGAAAGGAACTACGACTTATGAAGGTCACATAGTCGCATTTTTGGACAGGTCGTATTTTCCGGTGACATCTCTACGACTCTAAAATGCGATTTTGCGACTAGTCACAAATATGGTGAACAGAGATAATGAGCTTGTCCACTGAGCCTTGAATTCTTGTTGTTATTTGGGGATATAGAGTTAGTGGAGAGCTAGGGGGATTTGATTTGCGGATGTCGGAGAAGGGGAGAGCTGGAGAGATTTATCTGTTTTTTTCTTTTGTTTTTATAAGGAGCCTATCTACCTCTTACAGTGCAGTAAATAAACGTTATATATACCATATCTCCCTTCGACCTTGATGAATCCCACGTATCAGCAGAAATTATGCTCTGATGGCTCTTAATACTCCTTTGAATAATCTTTCATCGCTATCCTTAGATCATCATAGTTTTGTTTTCAAGATACATAGGTTGTGTGAGTAGAGTCGTGTGAGCAGTGTGAGCAGTGTGATCAGCATTGAGAACAGCAAGCAGTGAACAGTGAGTAGTGTGAGAGCAAGGAGTTTTTATGCAGCAGAAGTATCAAGTAGCGAGCAAGGAGCAGCGATAACCTGAACAACAAGAAGCAGTGCGAAGTAATCTTGGCATTTTATAGACCTATATATTTCTCAAAACAGGTTGGACGACAAATGCATTCAAACATGACAAAGGAACAAGAAATTTCAGAACATGTGGAGACAAATGATTTAGGAAAAGTGAAAATTGCCTCATTTGCCAAAGCTGGGAAGTGGGTTTGGGTCAATGCCAAACAATATTGGGGCATTTTAAAACGAAGAATAGCCCACCTAAAATGGGAGCAAACAAGGAAGAAACGGTCTAAAAAGAAAAGTACTCGAGCCCTTTGCAAAAAACACTCAAACAAGTCTCCTCTACAAGCACGTGGCAACAAGAAGTCCAAAGGAAAAGCCATTGACGATTCTACCTTATATAGCCCCACATCCACACCTCGCACTTGGTCATTTGAGCTTTATGTGAAAGAATTGTGAAATGCAAAACAAAGGTTGGAGGTTTTAGAAGCTAAAGGGTAGGAAAGAGATCATAAAATTCATATAATAATCGCTGAGAACAAGGCTTTAGCAGAAAGCAATAAAGTTTTAAAAGAACAAGTGGCATTTCTACAGGAAGCTCTCCGGATAGGGAAGACAGAATGGCAACGCATGAATGCAGATGTGCAAAACATAAAGAACTCTATAGTGGAAAGTACAAAGGGGGTGAATGTGAAATCATCCTAGGATAAAGGGAAAATGATTGCCCAAACAAGCAACCAAGAAGAGAACGCAAGAGAAGAAACAAAAGGAGATTACACCAAAGTTTCCAGAACTTGGGCTCAAATTATTAGCAATTCTGCTAATAAGGAAGGAGAAACAAATATTCAGGTTCAAAACATACAAGATAGTGAAAGCAAGGAAAGACAAAACAGGGCACCAAACATGATTATTAAAGGGGTGAAAGACTACAGGAAAAATGAATGTACTCTTGACCTTGCAAGAGACTTCTTGAAAGACAAGTTGCTATGGCAAGGACAAATATGCCAAGCATGGAGGGTGGATAAGTTTAATGAGGAGAGGGTCAGGCCCATAAAAGTCATTATGCCTAGCTTGCATGATAAATATATCATTCTAAGCAAGAAACATCTCTTGAGGGGTTCTCATTTTTTCCTAGAAGAAGATTTAATTGTAAAACAACAGGAGGAAAGAAGGGAGGTGATTTTAAAGGTTAGGGTAGCAAGAGATGAAAGCAAGAGAGCATGGATTTATAAAGGAAAAGTTGTGATAGCGCAATTTGGACCTCCTTCCAAAACAAAGTGGCAAGATGGTAATAAAGAAGAGGCAACAAACTCTTCAACAGGAAATCAGAAAGCAAGGTCAATATGGGAAAGCAAGGACGAAAACTCAAATGTGAGTCTTGCATGTCAAAATAAATAGCAATCAAATCATACCCAGGATTCCTTAAGATTAGTTTGTTGGAACTGCAGAGGTTACCCATGTAGACGAGGACCTGGGTTAGGGTCAATTGCGAAAGATATAGACATAATTTGCCTCAAAGAAACACATGAGCATGAATGATGTAAGACACCTCTATTTGAAGCATATTGGAAGATGGCAATGGAACAAAGCAACAGGGAATGGCAAAGGGCACGGGGGTATCATGGTTTTAGTAAGGGAGAAAGAAGGTCGTCTCATTCAATTAGAAAAAGAAGACTCAAATAAGCAATTCATTTGGTTTAAAATATCAGCAAATGGAAACCACATCAAAATTGCAGCATGCTATTTTGCGCCGCAGGTTTCAAAAATCTACAAAGGTAGAGGGCTTGACCACAAAGATTCATTTGCAGTCTTAAAAGAGAATATTGCAACATATTCGCAACTAGGTGAAGTCCTTATAGTGGGTGATTTCAATGCTAGGAATGCAAGTGAGCAAGCTAGCATACTTCGTTGTAAAGATGATTGTGACCCTATTTGGCTTACAAAAGAAAGTAAGCATCAGTGGGAAAGAATTTCAGAGGACAAGGGCTGCAATCTCTTTGGTGAATAATTGCTTACTCTATGTGGGGCCTTTGATTTAGTCATTTGCAATGGCTTTACTAGATGGGCAAAGTCCGGTAATTTCACTTGCAATACTTACAATGGAGCAAGTGTGGTAGATTATGTAATTTGCTCGCATGGTTTGTGCGAGAAAATGGAGGAAGTTTTGATTGGAGATCAGCTGTGGGACTTGAAATCAGATCACAAGCCAATTCATTTATGTTTCTCGTGGATTGGAAAGAAACAATTAGAGTCAAAAATTCAGCATGTCCAACAAAATCCTCCACAGGGTAGAATTCTTTTGACCCCAGAAAATTGTAATACCTTCAAAATGACGCTAGAGAGGCTCTTTGAGAAGGAGAAAATTACAATTCACAGCCTTCAGAGTCATGAATTAGCACATGTAATTCAATGCGCACTTGCAAAGTGCAAAAGAGCAAAAATTAAGAAGTCTGAAACAAATTGCTTTCATGTTAATGCTTGGTTTGACGAGGAATGCAAAAAGGCAAGGAGAATGTGGAAAGAGTCAAACAAGGATAACATAAAGCTCAAAGCTTACAAGCAGTTATTAAGCAAGAAGAAGGCCAATTTCATAGTTTCAAGGAGGGAAGAACTAATCTTCCTTGGGAAAAATAATCCCAAATTATTTTGGAAGGAGCTCCAAATGAAAAAGATACAAATTGAAAATAATATTAAAGCTTCTAAATGGTTTGACTATGCAAGACAAATCTATGAGCAGGTTCCCAAGGTTGACCCTCCCCCTTAGTCAACACTGATACTGAACTCTTCACGGTACAAGAGGTAGAGATGGGTATCAAGAAGTTGGGTGTTGGAAAAGCAAAAGACTTAGATGAACTCCAAGCAGAATATCTAAAGTGGGGCTCAAAGATTCTTGCACCCCACATTAGAAAAATCTTCAACAACATCATACAATAAGTGCTCCCCACAGACTGAACAACTAGTCTAGCAATACCTCTTTTCAAGAGCGGTGACGTCAATAATTCCTCCAATTATAGGACCAGCATGATAAACCCTTCGTTTGCAAAGCTATTTGGAAGCATGCTAGAAAACAAAATTAGCAAGTGGACAGAAGAAAGAGATAAGCAAGCTAAAGGGCAAGCAGGTTTTAAACCTAAACATTCCACAATTGATCATTGTATAACTTTAAGGCACATCACTGAAAAAAGTTTAGGAGAAAAAGGAAGAATTCTTTTGTTGCTTTGTTGATTTCAGAAAAGCGTTTGACTCGGTTCCTAGGGATAAGCTTTGGCATAGAATGGAGGA
>APFE030295912.1:2006-22427 GCA_000404065.3 Pinus taeda
TATTGATAAAATCGCCTTCCATTTTTCCTATATACCATGGAGATTTGCCCATTTATTATACTTATAAATTTAGGGGGGGTTGTTAAAATTTTCCCTACATATACTCCTCCTCCTTGATACTTTGGATTTACTCCTTCAAACAATGCGACTCTGACATTTTCACACGAACGCAGAAAAATCTCTACATTGCACAAGACAAACATGGAGTTGATGAATAATAGACACTTTGATACCACTATACATGTTAAAATAAGATAATTACTCATGCATGAAGAGTTGGCTAAATTTAGGGATTCAAGTTAAGTCAGGTCAAGTCGAGTTACGTCATGGTCAAATTTAGTGTGTTGTTGCATGTCAAGTTATTTTAGGTGAGTCGCTAGTCGAAAAGATTTAAATACCCTTCACTATAAGGTTCATTGTAATCATCAAGTTTGGTGTGATCAGTAGAAGAGTCATACCTCATGTTTTTTATGTGTGAAATTTTTATTTTGGTTCCTTTGCCTTTCCAACAAATTTGTATCAGAGCTAGAAGATCTAAAACAATTCTGCAACTACAACTTGCAGAGCCCTGAGTGATAAAAAGGTCAAAAGTTTCATAGATGCCACGGAGTGATAAACCATAGCTTGTTGATTTTTTTGAATAGAGTGAAGGCCACAACCATAAATGAAACAAGTTGAAAGTTTATAGTTTCTTATTGAAGAAAAAGTGTTTTTGTTGCCGCCTCCACTAATAACCACTTTTGGTGCTTTGAATCCAATTAAAAATGAGTTGGAGAGTCGCATTAGCCTGGCCATACCCAACCCGTGAGGCAAAATTTAAAGTTTTTTAAAAATTCTTAAGGTTTTTTTTAAAGGGTGTGGAAAATATTCAGAAGTCAATAGAGCGTCCGCAAGTCTAAAGGAAAGGTCAAAGTCAAAAGTTGGTAGGAATGAATAAATATTTATCTACAAGTTGTATTGTTTTTAAGATTCATAAATTTATCCATAAAATGTGAGACCCTATGTTGTAAAAAATTTAATTAATCAATTGATCAATTGTAAAAAGTTTTTTAAAAAACACAAAAAACAAAAAGTGTGTAGGGTTGATAAGATTTGGAAAGACAAGTCTTTTAATATAAAAAGAATTTTGTAAAAGGATTTTATTGACCACAGAGTTTAGGGCTTTACAAATTCCATTAGTCTACAAAAAATATTTTGGTTTTTTTTCAAGCATGAATATATTTTTTGGGTGAATATTGTGCCTTATGGGGGTGCATATTAAAAATCATATTTTTTTCCTAGGGTGATATGGAATATAAGCTCATGCAATCAGGGAAGAAACTATAAGACAAAGGAAAGACAACAACCACGGGTCGTAAAGCGTGATTCAAGAAGATTAGAAAATGAATTGAAAACAAGAGGCATAGATTGTTGCCATGTTTAGAGAGGTTCAGGCCACATCTGGGGAACTGATAAGTCTAGCAGAAGACAAAGAGGAAACAAAAGTTGATTGGTGTAGCATGGATCTACTACCAACTCATATGTTTACTGATGAATTAGATTTGAGTTTTATTCAACAAGCAATGGATGAAATGGCTATGTTCAAGGTAGCAAAAGCTACATCTTCCAATAAAGCATGTAAGATCTTGGAAGAAGAATTTGGTGCAAGGGGGAGTGACATGCAGCAACAAGATATGTCACATTCTATTGAGTTAGTCACAAATCTAAGAGTAGATATGAAAAACTTTGAGAAGACAACAAATTTTGGAGAATCCCACTCAAAAGTGGATGATGGTAATCAAAAATATACAATTGAAATCCATTATGCATACATGCATATGGATGAAGAAGACGCAACAAACATTGTAGAGAGAGAAGTTGAAGCTTTGCGTCCGATGCAAAGAAAGAAGATATAAATTATCAAGGACTCCACTGTAACGTGGATGGTATAGATGATGGTGAATCCCATTTTGATGAAACACATGTGGATGATGACTACAAAGTGATATGTGAACTGATGAATCCACTCGCAGCTGATGGGTTTGAAATTATCAATGAGACATGCATGCTCCAATATCCCACAATAGAGTGATAAAAATTATGTTGATGTTAACTTTAATGAAGATAATTTAACTAGTGATGAGTGGTTGCACATGATGCAACATAAAACTCTTATTGATATGTTGTTATTTGGTGAGAAAACCTATTTGCAGCAACAAAGGTTTGTAAAGGAGTGGAAGATAAGGCAGAGAAGGGAGAGGAAGAGAAGGAAACTCTCATTATAGATCATAATGAATATATTTCTAATATTGATTTTGAGTGTGCATAGTACAAAAGAAAGTATCAGTACCTAATGATGGAAGTGAAGAGAAGGATATGGAAGTTTCTGAAAACAATGAATAATGCATTAAAACCATTTTTCAACAATCAATTCAAGAAGAGATAAGATTATGCTATCAAGAAGTATGACAGAAATAAAGTCAAGAATATGAAGCACAAGAAGTAGAGAAAAGAAGACAATTTGAATATGATGAGTTCTGGTAGCAGTTCATGAGTGAAAGAATCCTTGAAGATGAAGTTGTAGAAAACTAACTCAAATCAAATTCAAGACAAGCCAAAGAAACAATGCAGTAATAACAAGTAAGGAAACATGGACCCTACAGTAAGAACGTGCAACAAATAATGAAGTAATTTCAAGGATATAGAATTTGGAAGAAGAGAAAAAATGCAAAATTTTTAAAGTTTTGAGTCATTGTAAGCCTAGTTGAGACATAGACCAACAGGCATGTTTGAGTGATAATTGAGTTAATTTCTATTGTAAGCCTAGAAGGCATAGTTGATTCATGTTTGATTTGTTATGAATTAGTCTTAGTTTAACAGTCATAATTAAGCAGAAGTGTTAAAATAAGCTAATTACTCACACATGAAATGTTGGCTAAATTTAGGGAGTCAATTTAAGTCAAGTCAAGTCACATTAATTCATAGTCGAATCTAGTGTGTGGTTGCATGTCAAGTTATTTTAGGCAAGTCACTAGTCGAAAACGTTTAAATACCCTTCACCAGGTTCATTGTAATCATTAAGTTTTGTGTGATTAATAGAAGAGTCGAAGCTCATGTGTTTTGTGTGTAAAAGTTTTGTTTTGGCTCCTCTTCCTTTCCAACAATACATGCGCAAATAAACTCCATAATGAAAAAAGTGATATTATTGATGAGAAAATTAAATATTTATACATGCAAAATTTAAGTACTAGAGAGTTATGTTTGCTACAACAGAAGAAAGATAGAAGAAATGTATTTTTGAGTGAAATTGATACTTTAATTTCATACTGTATGTTGATGTTGTGTTAACTAATTCTTCGGGATTGTTATGGTATATTATGTAATTAGTTTTAGATCTAGTCTAGTACCATTGACAAGATATCATCAAGTGCTTGAAAATTGATCATTTAGAGGTATGCATTGACATGAAATAAATCCAACGAACATAAATAATCAAAATAAAAAGTCTCTTATCGCTGAATGCATGATGAAAAAAATTCATTGATGATACAATGAATAGATGAATAATGAAAGCAATTTCACCAAATTATGTAACCAAAACATCATGCTAAATCCAAAAGCATAAAATTCAAATGAAGAAGAGATAAATCATCGACCAATCAAGTGGAATAAGGAGGGAATTTTCTAAAATTTGCTAATGGGACCCCTTCATTTTGGTTAAAATGTAGGGGAGGTATTGGTGGGATAACAAGGCCCAATTTGAATAAATCTAGGTCGGGATACATCCAACCTCATGAAGAAGAGCACATAATTACCTAAGTTCTTGAACCACTAGTTCAAGTCGAATATCTTGGGTTAGGTTGGAGGAAATCCGATTTTTTGGTAATTTTTTATTGTGAAGCACATCTAGATATTATATACACTAGACACATCTAGATTAGTTCCATTTCAATGCTATCACACATGAAGTAAGTAAGCAAATAAGTAAGTAAGATATAGAGGTCACAGGTTCAAAACTAGAGGGGGGTAGAGTATGTATGCCTTTGTAGACATAGCAGTGAAATCGATGTGCAGAAGTGGGTCCCTTATCCCACAAACAAGGTGGTCTCATACACTAATTTGGTGTTTGGCTTGGCCGTGACTTGTTTTGGCCCTGTTGCATCTAGTCCCAAATTGTTAGCTACAACTAGCATTGAAAGAATGACCTAGATTCAGATATAGCCAACTCTTGAGAAGTGTCCTAACGTCAAAATCCTCCCAGACCCCAAATCATGAGAGAGGTGGATTTTCCATAACGAGGAAGCATAAAAAAATTAAAGGTCATAGGCTTAAGCATTTTGGAATAATCACTTGCAATTTTGACCGCAAGAATATAAGAGCCCCACAATTTAGTTGAGGGTAGAAGGAAATAAAAGGATAAAGGGATTGCACATTTCATTGTGCCAAAGTTGTACTAGAGTGGGAAGCTCTATAGATCCTACAAATAATAAAAAAATATTTGAAGGATCATTGAACTAATTGTTTTCAGTATGCCACCTAGGTGAGGGGATTGAGAAAGAAGTAGAATGGATGAGGATTTAAGGTTGGAGTTGAAGCGCATCTAGGACAAAATGGAGGCTATATAGATAACCCAAAAAATAGAATATGATGTGGGAGGCATCAGCAAGAGTGAACGAGATTAGAAGAGGAGATGGAAGGATATCGAGAAAGAGAGCTAGCAAAGGAACAAATGATAAATATGGTTACTAAAATAAGGTCCCAAAAAAAAATGGAGGTGTTTCTATATGATAGAAACCTAAATGTGGAAGACCTTCTCGATTGGATGAGCATGTTAGATAAGTACTTCAACTATGAATATGTATAAGATGACCAGAAGGAAAAATATGCCATGAGCAGGCTAAGGGGACATACAACATTATGGTGGTATGAGTTGTAGGATGGTCAAGGAAATAAGGGAAAGGTAAAGATCAAGCATTGGGGCCAAATGGTAGCCAAATTTAAGAGAAATTTTATGCCCAAGGATTATCAACTGAACTTGCTCAAAAAATACAAAAATTATGGAAAAAATATATGGTAGTGAAGGAGTACATTGAAGAATTTCACATGTTGAACATTAGACCAGGCCACATACAGGAAGATGTTGATAAAGTGGCCAGATATATAAATGTTCTGACGTATGAAATCCAAGATGAAATTGACATTTTACTCCCAAAGATAATAGAGGATGCTTACCAGAAAACATTAAGAGCAGAGGGTAAATTGGCCAAAAAAAGAAGCCAAAGGAGTATAGGAAAGGGTCAAACTAAAGGAAAAGGGCCTTATAGTAGAGGGAAATTCTAGGCTCCAAGAGAAGACATGGATCTCTAGTACTCAATATCCTAGAGGAGGAGACACAGGGGGAAAAATTCTTCTCGGGAGGAAGAGGTAAGGGAAGATTAGGTGTTACATACACCATGGGAATATAGGGCATATGTCATGGAATTTACCTGAGAATAAGACAACCAATTAGAGGGAGGCTCATATTACATAAGATAAGGATGATGTAACAAAGACAAAGGTAAACAAAGATATTCCTTAGATGTGTTAATCATTGATGTTGAAGAGAGTCTTGGTGAAAGATGAGAAGGAACCCCATGAACTAGCACACAGGAGTAGCTTATTTAGAAGAGTGTGCAAATCAAAAGGGAATTGTTGTAAAGTGGTCATTGATAGTGGTGGAACTGACAATTTGGTCTCTACAAAGATGGTGGAGAAGCTAGGAATGCATAGGATGATGCATCATACTCCATACCAAATGTCCTGGTTGTAGAATGGAAATATGAATTTGATAGGTGGACAAAGAAAAGTCGAATTCTAGATTGGCAGTTACAAAGATGAAGTGTTGTTTGACATCATGCCCGTGGATGTCCGTCACATATTTTTGGGGAGACCATGGAAATATAACAAAGGATTTATTTATGATGGAAGGAGAAATAATTATACCTTTGGAAAGGACAACTGAAGACATGTATTGCTACCTCTAAAATAGAAGGGAGTCAAAGGTGAAGTAGGTGTAAGTGTGCTAATGTTAAGTGGGAAATAATTGTTGCAAGAAATCAAGAAGAAAGAAAAGGTAAAATTTCCTTTGGTTGGTAAATCCAAAGTTTTTCTTCCAAATAAAAATTTAATTGAATTTCCAAACTAAACTTCAAGCATTATTAGGTTAGTTTGTTGATGTCATTGTGGATGAGTTGCCAAATTCCTTACCACCTATAAGGACCATCAATCACCACATAAACATGAATTCATGTGGAAGTTTACTAAATAAAGCAGCATACTTGTTGACCCCCCAAGGATAATGCGAAAATTAGGAAACACATCCAAGAATTTCTAAACATGTGATTAATCTGAGAAATCTTAAGCACTTGCGTTGTATCAGGAAAATTGAGTCCAAGGAAGGATGGAGGTTGGACAATGTCTACGAACTATATAGCAATAAACAAAATAATGTTAAGGTACAAATTCCCTTTACCTCATGTGGATGATCTAATGGATTGTTTGAGTGATGCAAATTTATTTTCTAAAATACATTTGAAAAGCAGATATCACCAAATTAGGATGTGATAGAGTGATGAATGGAAGAATAAACCAACGATGGGTTATATGAGTAGCTTGTTATTCCTTTTGGTTTCATTAATTCACTCAATATATTCATGGGAATCATGGATTAAGTCCTTAAGGATTTTATTGAAAAAAATGTGATTTTATATTTGGATGATATTCTTTTCTCTGGTAAAACTAGGGAGGAAAAGTTCAGTTTCTTGAAGTTGGTGTTGAAGAGGTTGCAATAGGAGAAAATCCTAATGAACATGGAGACATGTTTCTTCTTGAAGACATAGTTGACCTATCTATGCTTTATATTTTTTCCAGAATGACTAAAGATGGACCTATAAAAGTTGAAAGCTATCGAAGAATGACCTACCCTAAGAAATAATCATGAGGTAAAAAGTTTTCATGGATTGGCTACTTTTTGTAGAAAGTTTCTTAGAAATTTCAGTTTTATATGCGCACCTATCATTGAAACCATTAAAAAAGAACAACAACCATTCAAATGGAATTTTGCAGTTGATAAACCATTTAAACTATTGAAACATAATATAACAAAGCAATTGATTCTATCTATGCTCGATTTTCAAAATCATTTCCAAGGCAAGTGCAAGTGGAATAGCCATTGGTGTTATTACTAGTCAAGATAATATATCTATTGCTTATTTAAGTGAGAATATGAATGAAACAAAAATAAATTATCCACATATGACAATTTTTTTTAAGCAATGATACAAGCCCTGAAAAAATCGAGGTATTATCTCATGTCTAAGGAATTTATTTTATATATTGGCAATCATGCCTTGTAGTTTATAACCAGGAAAAATAAATAAATTCAAAAGCATGCTAAATGAATTGAGTTCATGCAAAAAAAAAAAAATTGGTTCTTAAACATATCAATCGAAATGCTAACAAATTTGTAGATGCTTTGGGTAGGAGGTGTTTAATTTTTCAAGAAATCCAAGTGGGCACTTTGGGATTTGAACATCTCAAAGAAATGTAGGAGGACCCAAAATTTAAAGAAGCCTATGAAACATGTGAGAATCCAATACTGAGAGATAAAAATCCTTGGATCGAATATATGATTCAGGATGGACTTTGTTTCAAGGGAAACTATTTGTTCATCCCAAAGGGATAGGTGAGAGATGTTTAGCTAAAAGAAAAGCACAATGGAGGTTTGGATTGCCACTTTCACCATGATAAAACTTATGCCCAACTAAGTTCATTTTATTATTAGGTATGAATGAGGTCCGATGCCAAGATATTTGTGAATAAATGTAGAATTTGTCAATATGCCAAAGGGAAACAACATAGCACTAGTTTATATTAAGCATTTCCCATACCAAACAAACCATGGGATGTTATAAGCATGGAATTTGTTTTTCATTTACATAGGACTCAGAAGAAGAAAGATTCAATTTTTGTAGTAGTGGAAAGATTCGTTAAGATGGAACACCTCATACCATGTTAAAAAATAGTTAATGATGTTCTCCACAATGCAAATTTATTTTTCAGAGAAATTAAGACTACATGGACTGCCTAGGACCATAGTCTCAAACAGAGACAAAAAAAAAGTTGGGAACTTTTGGAGGACTTTGTGGAAGAAACTTGGAAAAAACCTTGCATATAGGTCATCCTATGGTCCACAAATAAATTGACAAACTAAGGTAGTTATTAGGAGTTTGTGAAATTTACTGGTATTCTTAGTAAATGAGCATAACATGTAACAGGATCAAGTTCTCCCGCATGTTTCATTTTCCTAGAATGATTCTCCTAACAAGAGTACATGTAGAATTCCATTTCAAATTGTATTTGGAATGCACCCAAGGGGTATTAATAAACTCAGGAACTTGGGAAAAGAGGAATTAAGAAGTGTTGATGCAGAGGATTTTTCTACAACAATGCAAGAATTACATGAACAAGAAGATAACATCAGGGCAAGAACCAAATATACAAATAAAGAGAAACCCTCAAGAAAAGAGAGCTAAATTTCAAAGTTGGAGATATGGTGCTAGCTCATCTAAAAAAGGAAAGATTTCCTAGAAATGAGTATAATAAATTGAAGTTGAAGAAGATAGGACATTGTAAATTTTGAGGAAATTTTTAGTGAATGTTTATGAAATTGAATTACGACTTGATATTAGGATTTAACCTATATTTAATGTTGAAAAACCTGGTATCCCTATAGAGACCTGTGATAAGATGATGAGAAAGTCAAGAAATATTGTGGAAGGACAAATTTTACAACCCTAAGAGTTTTACAGTTGGAAAAAGATCCCTGATAAAGATGCTTCCAAGAAATATAGGAATAAATACTATGATTACTTGGTCAAATGGAAGGGTATTCTACTCGAAGGTGCAATTTAGATCAATGAGACACAAATCTAGACGCATGGAAAAAGAACTATGGACTTCATGGATAGGAGTCCATGAAAACTTTTGTTCTAAGAGAATTTGAGGTAAAAGCATTGAAACAACTTTCCTCCTTCCCCATGAAAAAACATATAATAAAACTTCTTGTAAATATCCTCTATAAATATCTAGATATCTTCACTTATGTGTTCCTTTATTGGGATGAAATTAATTAATCAATTAGGGCCTTCTAGAACAATGCCCAAGTATAGCTACAAAAGAGGTGCTGACAAGCCATTGCGTAGGCATGAGCAAGAGAGAGAAAAAGGGATATCCCTTTGGGAATGCTTATCAAAATGTAATGAATGAAATTAATTTTTGTTGGTACACACAGTATTGAGTCCTTTTTCAAATTTTATATTCAATATGCCTTAAATGATTTTCTTGCTATTTATTTTCTAAATAGCTAGAAAATTTCAAGTAGCCAAATACTATGTAAAGTTGATATCAGTCTTTCAGATTAACCACATCATTAGGATTTGGTCGACGTTTCGAACCAACTAATCTGGTTCATCCTCAAGAGAAGGTGAGAAATCAATAGATCCGAGGGAAGAAATAGTAAGGATGCATCGTTGCCCAGAGTTAGCCGTTGGAAATACAGGAAAATATTGAAATCAATGATGCATCTCTGCATCTTTTAAGAGACATCAGATTTGATTTCTTCTTAGCAAATTGAAGTCGTGCTTGTTCAAATTGGTGAGCCTTGTCTGCCATTTACCTTCCAAATAGGGTGATAATGTTAGATCTAAGACTTTTACAATCCATAATGTTGATATCAGTATTTCAGATTAATCATATTGTTGGGATTTGGTCGACATTTCTAACCAATTAATGTGTTTCATCCTTAGGAAAAGGTGAGAAATCAATAGATCCAACGGAATAAATAACAAGGATCCATCCCTTCCCAGAGTTAGCCATTGGAAATATGGGAAAATACTGAAATCAATTATGCATCCCTGCATCTTTTAAGAAATGTCAGATTTGATTTCTTCTTAGCAACTTGAAGTTGTGCTTGTTCATACTGACGAGCCTTGTTTACCATTTACCTTTTGAATAAGGCGATAATGTTAGATCTAAGAATTTTGTGATCCATAATGTTGATATCAATCTTTCGAATAATCACATCGTTAGTATTTGGTCGATGTTTCGAACCATATAATGTGGTTCATCCTCAGGACAAGGTGAGAAATCAATAGATCTGAGGGAATAAATAGCAAAGATGCATCACTGCCCAGAGTTAGCCGTTGGAAATACAGGAAAATACTAGAATCAGTGATGCATCCCTACATATTTTAAGAAACGTCAACTTTGATTTCTTCGTAGAAACTTGAAGTCATGCCTGTTCAAATTGACGAGCCTTGTCTGCCATTTCCTTTTCGAATATGCGATAATGTTAGATCTAAGACTTTTGTGACCCTTCTAGTTCCCATCATTTTCAAGGGAACAAAGCACACAAAACTAGCTTGTATACTTATATGTTTCGTTGGATCCTCTGAGTAATGGTTCAAATTATTGTAGGTGAGATTAAAGGACCAAATTTTAACAACCTAAAAGTTACAGTTGGAAAAGATCCTTGACAAAGATGTTTCCAAGAAATATTGGAAGAAATACTATGAGTACTTGGTCAAATGGAAGGGTCTTCTAGTCAAAGGTGCAAATTTGATGAGTGATACATAGATCTAGAAACATGGGAAAACAACTGTGGACTTCATGGATAGAAGTCCATCAAAACTTTTGTTCTAAGAGAGTTTGATATAAAAGCATCAAAACAACTTTCCCCCTTCCCCACAAAATAAACATATAATAAAACTTCTTGCAAATATCCTCTATAAATATCTAGATATCTTCTCTTATGTGTTCCTTTTTTGGGATAGCTTTAATTAATTAATTAGGGCCTTCTATAGCAATGCCCATGTATAGTTATAGAAGAGGTGCTGACAAGCCCTTGCACTGGCATGAGAAAGAGAGAGAAAAAGGGAGATCCCTTTGAGAATGCTTATCAAACTCTGTAATGAACGAAATTCATTTTTTTTGGTAAAAAAGGTATTGAGTCCTTTTTCAAATTTTATATTCAATAGGCCTTAAATGATTTTCTTGCTATTTATTTTCTAAATAGCTAGAAAATTTCGAGTAGCCAAATACTATGTAAAGTATTTGACCCTTCTAGTTCCCATTTTTTTCAAGGGAACAAAGCACACAAAACTAGCTTGTAGACTTATACGTTTTGTTGGCTCCTATGGGTAGTGGTTTAGATTATTGTAGATGAGATGGGAAATTCGAATGTAGAGATCGCCTTGTAAATATTATTACAAGTAAATATAAGAAAATAAACATGTGAAAATACAAAGATATGGAAATATTAAAGAGTAAATATTAACTAAAGACACTTTGACTTGTAGGCTATACTATTATAAATTGTGTAAGAATGGTATGTCAATAAAACAATTATTATATGGTTAATATTATAATTATTAGCAATGATAATTAGGAGAAGTGTTAGAATCTTATTATTCTTCTTACTCATATAAAATTATAGAAGAATTTGAAACATTGATTTTTTTAGATTATTTTTTATTATACCATAACTATACAAGAGTTTAGTTGATTTTGTTGGTGTACATGCACCTAGTTAGCCTTAATTAGCTTCAGTTCAACTCTAGTTATTGCATGTGATGTGCACTTGGCTTTAGTTAGTTAACTCAAGTGCTTACATGTGGTGTACACTAGTCTTTAGTTAGTTAACTCGAGTTCTTACATGTGGTGTGCACTTGGCTTTAATTAGTTAACTCTAGTGCTTGCATGTGGTGCATGTGCACATTAATAGAACATAAAACAAACTTAGCTTCAATTAGCTTTAATTATGCATAATCATTGCATGTACAACTAATCTTAACTTAATTGTTTTATCTATTGATTCTAAATCCAATATTGAGTAATCAATTTCATTCTTGATTCCATTTTTCTTTTTTAATTTCTTGCAAGTTTGTGCAATTATTCTTCAGCTAGATCTGTATTTGTGCTCTAATAATCTTACATGGTATTAGAGATGTAGGGGCTTGGGGAAGGTGCATGAACAATATTTTGTAGGTTTGAAGATCAAAGAATTGGAATTTGTTCGGAGATTTAATTTGCAGATCAAAATATTGGAGAACTGCCACAATTTTAGCTACAACTACAAGGTAAAAGAATGGAGTTCTCATCTTCAGCTATTCTTACTCCATATAACTACTTACATTGGAAGCCAAATATTTTGCTTCACCTTAGAGGCAAAGTCTTGTATCATATAGTTACGAATATGGAAGTTGAACCAAATTCTTCCATTAAAAAATCGAAATACTTCAACAGGATGAACAAGGCTTTTGGTCTTCTATTGTTGTGCATATCTCCAATATTATGTTTCCATTAGGAAACATATAACACTCTGCATGAGGTCTAGACAATCTTGGAGACTTTATTTGGAAAGCAAGATGAGATGCGAGCTCATATTCTAAAAAACGAGCTAAATTCCTTAGATCCAAAGAACATTAAGAACATTCAAGATTTATTTACGACATTCAAATCATTGATTCTACAACTACATGATTGTGGGATCGATAAATCCAAACATGAAGGTCAATTGATCCTTTATATTTTGTCTAAATTAGGTCCTGAATATGCTACTATCATTTCTACATTTCATACTATTAGACTTGCAACTGGAGATAAAAATGGAAAATTCCTAAATTTGATGCGTTTATTGAGTCTCTCATTCATGAGCAGGATAAGCTCATCAAAATGGGTTCATTAAAGTCTCCAAATGCACATGCACTTTCCATGCATGAGAAAATAAAGTCCAACTCGAAACCAAATCAACAATCATAAGGCAAAGGAAAGGAAAGAGATCTAGATCCAAGGAAGGGAGGAAATCCAAAACCTTTAGATGATTCTTCCAGCTCCAAGGGTAAGAAGGGAAAGAAAGGAAACTACAAGTGTCCTTATTGTAATAGAGGTTATCATCCTAAATCCTCTTGCATGAAGAAGACTATTGGTTTGATGGAAAAGACTCTTCAGCAAAATAATCTTGGTCATCACATTCCAGAAAGTGCCAAGAAGAAGACGGAGGAAAACCATCAGAAACAAGGGGTAATGGTCATTCTTTGATTTCCCTTCCTTCTACACCACAAAATGGATCATTGATTTAGGAGCTTTGCATCATATGGCTTCTTTAAGGGAATCCGTTTCTTCTCTACATGCATACTCTATACCTCCTATTCTCATGGGTGATAATTCTGCAGTTGAAGCAACTAGACAAGGAAGAGTGAAATTCAAAGATGGGAGTTTTGAGAATGTATTGCATATTCCAAGGATTTTTGTGAATCTTCTTTCAGTGTATCAAATGAAGAACACATGCACCATAAGGAAAGTGGAATTTAACCTTGATTCCATGAGCATTTATGATATGTAAATCAACTTGAAGATTGCATCTGTCAAGGTAAATGATCAATCTTGTTTGTATACATTTTCTAATTTTGTTCCTCAATCATATTCTATTTTTCTACTTACGCATGAAAATGAAGAAAGTAGGATTTGACATGAGAGATTTTGGCACTTGAATTTCATATATATACAACAAATTAGCAAGGAAGGGATGGTTAAAGGATTGCCAGCCATTGAATTTTCAAATGGTGTTTGTAATGGATGTGCTCTTGGAAAGCATCCACAAGACAAGTTCAAGAAGGGGCATGCATGGACAACCTCTTCACATTTGGAGCTTGTACATAGTGATCTCATGGGTCCACTTCCAGTACTTTCAATGATCAAAGCAAGATATGTGTTGTCATTTATAGATGATTACACTAGATTCACTTGGGTTTACTTCTTGAAACTGAAGTATGAAGTTTTTCAACATCTAAATATTTTCAAAGCATATGCATAAAATCATTCTGGAAAATTTATCAAGATACTTCAAACATATAATGGGAATACAGTTGTAGCATATAATTCCTTACACTCTGCAGCAAAATGGGGTGGATGAAAGGAAGAATAGATATTTGAAAGAGATGTCCAATTGCATGTTGCATGCATGATTTATTTCATCAAAATTGTGGGATGGAGCTATCAATTGTGCCTCATACATGCAGAATATATCTCCTGATAAATCTGTTACTGGAAAAGCACCCTTTGAGGGTTCGACTGGCATGCAACATGAATTAATTCATTTCTGCATTTTCAGATCTCTAGCATGGGCTCGCATTCCTATAGAGAAGAGAAAGTCTTTGCAACTTCAAAGTAATGCATGCATGTTTGTTGGATATTCTAATGATGTTAAAGGGTACAAAATTATTGATATCAACACTGAAGTGCTCTTTATCGAAAGAAGTGTAAACTTTGAAGAAGATGGTTTGCATGCACCACCAAAGAACCTATTACAAAGTTTCCCTCACCATTAATTGATGAGTATGCAGATGATACTTCAAATCAGAATTCTGATCTAGATGAGCCTTTTCTTGTGACACCTATTGGACCATCAGTTGTTGAACATCAATATCATACTTCCCTATGTAGTTCAAAATATTGTCGACTACTTTTAGCACAAAAATGGCATAGCATGAGTGATCTCCTAGATGACCCTGCCACTATACCTCAGTTTGAGGAAGATCGACAAGCACTCTTAGCTATGGAGCCATGTGCCGATGCATTCTTATATAATGCATGCATATGATCCACAAATTTATGCAAAAGAAATTTGTCATATTCAATGGGAAGAAACTATGGATGAGGAATAAAACTCTCTCATTGAGAACTAGACTTGGGATCTAGTTTCACTACCTTCCAACCATTAAATTGTGAGGTGTAAGTGGGTTTACGAGATCGAGAAAGAAAACCATGACCAAGTTAGTTGATATAATGCACGATTGGTGGAAAAATGTTTTCAACAGGTACATGGTGTTAACTATGATGAGACTTTTGCTCCAATGGAAAAAATGGATTCCATTCAACTAGCTCTCTCCATTACAACAGCAAGAGGATGGGAGGTGCATCATATGGATGTGTAGAATTCCTTTATTCATGGTGATATTGAGGAGGAAATTTAGATGGAGCAACCACAAGGATAAGTGAAAAAGTTATCTCTGGTATGAAAACTAAAGAAGTCTCTTTATGGCCTCAAGCAGGCACCTAAAGCATGGTATGTAAAGATGGCTTCCTATTTGTTATCTCAAAATTTTGTATGCTACAAATATGATACCAATGCTTATTTTATGAAGAAAAATTACTCCTTGTTGATCATAGTACTCCACATAGATGATATTTTGATTGAAGATAGTTCAAATTCTGCCATTGTTAAGATTGAAATTGCATTGCAAAAGTGGTTTTTTATGACAGACATGGGATCACTAAATTTATTCCTTGGACTATAGATCAATCAAAATGGTTATGGGATTACCGTTTCTGAACCAAAGTATGCTAGAGATATCTTTGCACGATTTCACATGAGTGACTACAAGCTAGTAGCCACACCTTTCTTACCAGGGATAGAGCTTGAGAATGGAAAAGTCACACCATTGGTTGATTGCACATTGTACCGTAAGCTTGTGGGAAGCATTATTTATCCGACTCACTCCCATACTGATCTCTCATACGTCATAGGAGAAATTTCTAGATAAATGCAAAAGCCACATGAGTTACAATGGAAAGCTGCAAAGCGCATCCTTTGACATTTCTAGGGGACAATCACCTATGGGATTCATTATGCAGAAAATTGTTCTTTTGGTCTTAATGGGTTCACAAATTTAGATTGTACTGGCGATAACATTGATCACAAGTCCACCTCCAGTTATGTACTTAGTTTGAGATCCAACCCAATTTGATGGTCAAGAGAGAAGCAGACTACCATTGCTTTATCATCAGCAGAGGTTGAGTACAGAGGAGTAGCCAATGCCACTATTCGGGCCATTTGGCTACAACATTTCCTATTTGATCTTAGCATCAATGTCCATTGTCCAATTGTCATCTCATGTGATAATTAAAATATGCTAAAGTTTTGCAGAGATTGAGTGCAACGTGAGTGGACCAAACATATCAAGATCCACATGCATTTCGTTAGAGAACTAATTCATGATGGGATCATCAATCTTCAGTTATGTCCTAGTTCCGAGAAAACTTTTGATATCTTCACCAAGAATTTCGCTGAGAATAGGTTTCTATTTCTGCAAGATCGTCTCGGGATGAAGGACACGACTGCCTAACAATTGTATTTTCTTTACTTCTTACATTATATTTTGAGGGGGGGTTTTCTTCCCATTGGGTTTTACCTCTTTCCTCTTTTCATGCACTATATATAGGTACCTAAAATGGCCTTGTTTCCGTGACTCAGTCATTTTGTATCACACTCACCTAAGTTATGCTTAAGGGAGGGTGTTTGTGTACATACACCTAGTTAGTCTTAATTAGCTTTAGTTTAACTCTAGTTATTGCATGTGATGTACACATGGCTTTAATTAGTTAACTTAACTGCTTACATGTGGTGTGCACTTGGATTTAGTTATTTAACACGAGTTCTTACATGTGGTGTGAACTTGGCTTTAGTTAGTTAACTTTAGTTCTTGCATGTGGTTGTTACACAAAATTTTGTCACTGTCCCTGTACTCCCCATTCCTTGATACTGGAGGACCTCTATAGTGAACCCTACATGGTTCCCCTTCATGAAGAAACTCCCATTGTGTCCCTCTTCATGAGCAGAAAAATTCCCTTTTGCATCATTTCCCTAGCACCGACCAGAGCGACTAAGCTTTGTTTCAGTCATGCCGATCCTCTTTTGGAAAGTTTTTTAAATAAGGAGCTAAAGCTTCTAGCTCTAGAAGCTTCATAATGGAAGTGTAGTAAATGGTTGGGTCGGATGGAGTCGAGGATTTCAGTTTGGGCTCCTTTCACCTATAAGGATGGAACTACCTCAAGAGATAAGACCTTCTCCCATGAGAAGAGGAACCATCTCCCATCGATTCATGCTATATAAACCTCCCTTTTTCCCAAGCACAAGTTAGGGTTAATGTTGGTGTGCTAGTGTTAATGTTGGTGTACTATTGCTAATTAAGGTTGGAGTAAACAACAAGCTATTCATAGTTGTAGATCTCTAGTTGTGTGTGAGGGAGAAGTGTGAATTTGGTTTAGTGTGAATACTAAAGGGAAGAGCCTTAAAACTATCATTGTTGAAGCCAACATGGAATGCTAATGGAAGTGTGTGGGAACCTGGTTTTGTCGAAGGAGAAAAACAACATCAAGACAATGGTTGTAATATCCTCTTTATTTAATTTATATGCAACTATCGATTGATTTTCTACATAATGTGTCATCTCACATGTTTATGGCTTAATGCTTCTTGGCTTGTTAAGTAGGTTGAATTACAATTTGTTTATTATCATGGTTGTTGTTTGCTGTTGTTTACTTGTTTTAGGTATTCGAAGAAGGAAACGAGAGATAACTGGAGTGAGCAAGCAAGGCCATCACCAAACGTGATAAGCGTACTAAGAGGTAGGACCTCTTAATTGGTTCTAACCTAAGGAAATCTTCCATAGAATGTCTCGGTTGTGGTTAGACCCGTTATCGGGCTAGAGGAATTGTTTGTGTCTACACTCATAATTTTACTTCACCACAGTGGTGCATGTGCACATTAACAGAACATAAAGCACACTTAGCTTCAATTAGCTTTAATTATGCATAGTTATTGCATGTAAAAATAAGTTTAACTTAGTTTAAATTAGTTTCTTTATGTATTGATTCTAAAACCAATGTTGAGTAATCTAATTAATTCTCGATTCCAATTTTCTTTTTCAATTTCTTTCAAGTTTGTGCAATTATTCGTTAGCTAGTTCTATATTTGTGCTCTAATAATTTTATAGATTTTGATAAATTTACCATAGATATATTTCCAATTTCTCTCTAAAGTTTAATTGCATTTATATATTCTTTGTGAAAATAATGAGAGGAAAGTTGAAGCTTACAAATAACATATCTTTCTTGTAAATTATGTATTTTCATTACTCGATATAGCCATAACTTTGATTGTTTTACTACTCTGAAAAAATTCAAGAATGGTTCAAGTTAAATGGATAGAGCTACAAATATCGAGTCAACTTAATAATGCAATGGAAGTTGAACATTAAATGGATAGATTTAGCAATATCATATCAAACTAATGGTTCAAGAATGGATAAATTTATTGCTCCGAACAAATTCAAGAATGGTTCAAGTTAAATGGATAGATTTATGAAAATCGCGTCAACTTAATAACAGAAAGGAAGTTGAACATTAAATGGATAGATGGAAGTGATAGTTATTTTGATACCATTTGGAATAATGGAGTCTCTAGAATTTGAATAATTACGCCTTAAGGCATTCTCCTTTGAGAATAACACCCCTAACTATTACTATGCACTCTTTTGTACCATTAGGTCTATTGTTAGATGATTGAGAGGTATCCCATCATTAGATCCCACTAATTTAATGAACCTTGATTTGTGTAACCGTTCAACATGTGAAAGGAAAATGCACCTTGCTACCTTTGGGATGATACATATTCTTCATAACCGTATCTTGAGTTCAATGGGTTTTTCCCATGAACTTTTATCTTTTTGGATCACATAGTTGAAGATGGACACAGGATGATTTGTTGAATTGATTCGCCATTGTACATTGTTTTTCCTTTTACATGAAAGAGAGGCTCATTTACATATTTTTTTTGGATTGATTCACCAGTCTACACTATTTCTCCTTTACATGTAGGAGAGGCCCACTCGGACATAAGATTACATGTTGTCAAAGTAGCCTAAACTCCCATATTAACATTTATATGCAAGGGAATATTATATTTAGTATCCCAAACCTTTTACTTTATGTGTGTGGATTTCATTAAGCCCGATGTAATTTCTGGAAGTGGAATTGTTCAAATCAATTTCAAATGCAGGCCACAAAAATATCTTTATGTTTTCATGCCTTCTTATATGAAATATACTAATATATCTACTACAATCATATCTTTTTTTAGTCTCTTCCATCTGACATGGGACTATAGTAATTTGTTTAGCATTACTTCATGTCATAATTAAGTTAAAAATTTTAGCCCTGTAATGTATTGACCATACTATAGCCTATTTCATCATCTTATTTGGTCTCTTCCCGAAGCGGAGAGGCAAAAACCATATATTATGTTGGATCAATTTGCTTCATTTTTGGAAAGTGTAAACTAACACTAGCATTAGTTTACAAATATTAAATGCTATGCTATTTAGTGAGATGTACTTATGTTATGCTATGATAGATTTCCGAGTGGTAAATTGCCACCTGGTAAGTGCATATTTCCAAGTGCTGGGTGCATGCACAACCACACTCTCTACACGTTAGTTATTTGCATGTCCCCCAATGGCACCTCACAAAAAAACTGTCACTGAGGACGATTCCCTCAGTGCCATTTTTCTACAGGGTTTGTCAAGAATTTATGAGAACCCGTTTTTCTTGTGCAGGTATGCCAAGAATTTATGGGTGTGTTAGCTTAAGCTTAGACAACTTTCTAATCAAAGAGTTATGCAGTAATTTCAGTATTCTGCAAACTCCAGGGGCAACTCTCCATCTTAGTAATTTTAGTATTCTACAAACTCTAAGTGCAACTCTTCATCTTTGATCTGGATCAGATACTTATAAGACAATTTCATTATGGTTTAATTCGAGGTTGCTTTGGTACCTACTAGTAATGAGTCTCTTTCTTTAGCCTTTCAGCATGCATATCCTGCCAAGATTGTCATTTTAATGTAGACAATTATAGAATTAAAGAGATAGTAATTAAATGTTTGATTATATAAAGAAAAGAACAGTAAGTTCAGAATTCTCCTAAGAAAAAAGAAGCTTCCAATCACCTTAATAACTACCCGATTGGATGAAGGTCTAGGAGCACAGCGATTCGGAAAAGAAATCCTTCTAGGAATTCCAATAGGCACACTATCATATTCACTGTATGAGATAGTCGTCCACACCACAATCATAAGGGTACTCCATAGTATGCACACAAACTTCTCAGCCAACCTACCAACCTATGGAAAACGTTATGTGTTAGATTAATATAAAGTAATACAAATTATATCATTCTCATAGATTCTAAATTTCCAGTAAGCAAAAAACTGTACCTATGCCATATCGCCTTGATCAAGCCAATCTTCTTTTTAGTGTTGTGAGTAGTAGAACAAAATATAAAACAATTCCAAACAAACCATTTGCAAAATTTTATGGAAATTTGAACTGATCGACATCAGGGTTCTCATTTTCAGGTATACGAAATTCATCTATCAAAACCTGAAAACATAGTAGATGACTGATCTGTCACCAAAATATATAGAAGGAATATAATCAACACCGTCCATGCACAAGCCCTGCACAACAATAAAGATATTCCAGTTTAGTTTCTTAAAATATTTAAAC